>JAGXCT010035830.1:0-39797 GCA_022495035.1 Philopotamus ludificatus | reverse complement strand
ATTTTTTCTTGTTCGAGCGATTCAGATTTTCTTTCAGTCTTTTTCAACTTGAATGATAAGACTCTGCAATTCTTGGTGGTTTGTTCCAATTCTTTTCTTAGCGAACTATACTCATCGGCTTGATCCTCTCTGTAAAATATATTTTTATATTACGTCTTATTATAAAATGACGATTTTTCACGACGAATTACCTGAAATTATCTTGCATTTCTTCAATTTCCTCTTCCATTGATCTGAGCTCGCGCTTCATGTCTTCATTCTCGTCCATCAATTCTTCGCACAACGTTTCAGCGGCCAAAAGCTTAGAACGCAATTGTTCAACAGTGCGCACAGTACTATCCTGCGTTTGTTTTGCCTGAAAAATAATGAAATGATTCGATAAAACACTGAAAAAAATAATGAAAATTTGACATAAGACTTACTTCTAATTCAGATTCAACTTCTCTGACTTTGATTTGCAACGTTTTCTTTTCATCTTTCAAATCTTCATTAAGCACAGAAAGCTCATTGATTTTTTGTTGAAGTTTCAGCAATTCAGATGGCCTCGATGACGTTTTATTTGTAGACGTATCCAACGCTGCAAGTCTTCTCAACAATATGTCGCTCTTTTCTTTTTCGACTTTCTCGCAGCGCTTCCTCAGCATCTCTACTTCTTCGCGTAAGCTCTCCATTTCCTTTATTTTAATAAAAAATCATTAAAATAAATTATTAATTATATTTAATTATTTTAATATACCTGTGCATTGAACTGAGTATGATCTATAAGAGTTGTTTCTGTCGTTGTTGTATCGGCAATACTGATGTTATCGTCTTCTTGATTTGAATCCGAATCTTCTTTATCGCTCTGACTGTCTCTTGGCAGACCACCATTGACGATTTCTTTAGTTGGACCACCTCTTATCGGTGGGCGTGATGTGTTTGGTTTAGATTTAATCTATAACACGATATAATATTTTTATAATAAGTATTTGAATGCATTCAAGTATGCATTGAAGACAATGGTTATTCACAGATAGATTTAGTCTTAATTCTGTTTCAATTTTTTTCTGAATTCTTAAATTATTTCAGACTCGATAGGCATGCAAATTTAAGTACAATATTGAATATATAATTAGTTATACAACAGATAAAGCTTTGTACAGTGATACTTTGATATACCTGAAATATCTGAAACTATTGATATATATTTTATTTTGCTATTTTTTTTTCAATGATCAAATACAAACCTTTATTAGGAAATTAACGTCGTTTTCTTTAGAATTAGTATGTGTCGGCGACTTGGCGGTGACTTTTACGGGCTTTTCTTTATCTCTAGCTTTGTCTTTTTTGTCGGCCTCTCGCTCTTTGTTAGCACTAGACTCTTTCTCCATACTATTACTGCGAGCTTTTAGAGCTTGCATCTATAAAGTGTAATTGTTATGACACAAATGTTCGGACAATATCACAAATGGCATTATTAGTAAAGAAAAAAACAAATTAATTCAGAAAATAATAATGTACACTTAACATTGATCCAATATACATATAGTCCCAGAAAATATTGATTTATTTTTAAATAATTTTGATAACATGTAAAGCATTTGAAGTTAATTCTTCAGTTCACAGAAGCTTAATATGATACATTATTTAATTTCGTATGCGCTCAATTGGGCATAGAATAATACCTTCCTGACGCGTTCAGCTAAGGAATCATTTTTGGTTATCATGAGATGCGATGGCGGTGGCGGAGTACCACCGGGTCTTCTCAATACGACAACGCTCTGAGTATGAGTATCTATCAACAAACAACAACATGAATAATACAATGATCATATATATAATTGGATTGATTTAAGATTACCGGTGGTTTGTCCCGTGTCTGGTGGCGAGGGTCGCTTCTTTGGCAATGTTAAACTAATGGTGACGGGCCGCGGGTCATCGTTGAGGCCTCCGAGGTCCGGAGTGGATGTCCACGTGCTTGAACGTCCAAGTCCCACTGTGAACGATTCAGTCTTATCAATTTTGGAAGAGTCTTGACTAAGATTTTGGCTGGACACCCATCCTCTGACCGATGAGTCCTTGCCCGGGCTGCGATCATCATCACGGCTCCTGTTGACGTTCCAACGGAATCAATGGTAGATAGATGGATTGACGCATCTTAAAATAAGTGTCTGTAGACACTCCTATGACGAGGCAAACATATTTTGGCAGCATTTCATAAAACTACATTTTTCGCACACAATTCTAAATCAACCAAAAGCGTGTATGTATGGTGTAAAAATAAATGTAGTATTGGCAGACAAGACGGTGTGCAATAACAGTTTAACAGGTATCGAGAGTCGAGTGACAAAGGAAGATTTAAGACGTTGATAGTTTATTAAATTAGATATTCGGAGAGCGTTGACCTGTGGACCTCCTCTATAGAGAATTCTATATATACCAATCGAATTCATCCTCTGGGTTAACAAGGGCACTCCAAAGCAACGGACTCCGTAAAAGGCTTATGGTTAACATACCTTTTCTTGTCCCCGGAGGAAACGAAGACCAAGGTTGAGGTGGTTAGACTGTGTACAGAGGAACACTGCATCACTGAAACTTACCGGAAGATGAAGCGACGTGGCGGCAGACCGGATAAAATGGAGAAGGTTGTTGGATGAAGCCAAGACTCTACAATATCGCTGTATCCGTACCAATTAGACTTAGAAGAAAACAGATCCCTAACGTATTGGAGAATTATGTGTGGCCAGAAGAATGGTAAAAAGCGATAGTCTGCTCCATATGCTCAGAGATGACCAACAATGATTAAATGATTAAGGACAATTCATAGAATTAAGTAGCAATTAGATGATGTGGTGCTACTGACAAGAATACAACCGTCCTTTGACTTCTTAATAAGGAACGGCAGCTTCTGGACACTATCAAAACACGTAAAATTTAGTACTTTGGACTTGAGTACTATCGACTTCTGTAGGCCATCATGGAGGTAAAAGTAGAAGGTACTTAAGAAGAAAGAAGCCATCATGACTCCCTAATATTCGCAATTAGATTGGATTGAGAGCTCTAGAATTGCTCGTCATAAACATACAGGTCAAGGCACCTTTAGAAGGAGGCTGGGGAATTGTGAGTGAGGAGTAATAATCTCATTTTAATTGTGCAGTAACTCTGGTCTGAAGCTCTGATAGTGAACCAAAAAGAAGTAGCAGTGGTGTAGCTAGAAATGTTAGGCTCTGATCCAAATGTGGCCTTAGGCCCTTCCACTCTCTAAAAATAAAGAAGCGTAATAAAGTATTTAAAAAATACATAAAACTCGACTTGACCGCTAGAATTTATGTTGTAATCCCTAAAAATGTTTAATTTACTAAATGTTCTTTCCACGCTAGTAACTGTATGTGCTAAATGTTCTTTTCGCACTAGCAAAAATATATATGTGATTTAGAAATTCTAATTCTTCTTTTCTTCGATCTTTTTTATTAGTTCATCCCGATCAGTTAATATGTATTCTATTAGAAATATTTGGGGCCACCCGAGGGCTCATGAAAGCCGGGGGCCCCGATGCCTTGCATCGTTTTGACTTAAGGTACCTACGCCCCTAGGTCCAGACCTCTGTAGACAGATAAATCGCGAATTATCGACCAAATGTTGTCTGAATAAATTTCACTGTGATATTTTAGTGTTTCGAAATTTTCATCGACGTAGTTTCGGATTTTCGAAAATAAGTCTGTCTGGCTAAACTAAACTCGCGATTCTGCGTCGATTAGCATTTAAGCTTTTGTAATATTGCCAAACTTATAAAAAGTCTCTTAAATTAAGACTCACGAAATTAAGATTCCAGAATGAAGTGCTGGCTGAAAATATTTCCTAAAAACTAACTGTCAGAGAAGCTATGAAGCAATAAGGGCATTTTTTTAAAGGACGGAGGCCCTTAGTATACAAGCCCCCCCCCCCTCCCCCGAGGGCCCCGTTGCCTTGTATCGTTTTGCCTTAAGGTAGCTACGCATCTATTAGGAAGAGAATCTGCGAGGCATTATAACACGTATGAAGTTAGCTTATAAGACCAATTTATAAAGCATGTACTTTGGAACCCCCTATCAAACTACTCCGAATAACACGATGGATTTAAATATTTGCTTATACCCCAACTTGCGCGGTCGCATTCACGCCGTCGACGAATACATACAAGGCCGACTACAGACCGCCGACAGACGTCTGTGCGGTGCATACAGTCAAACGTTGGCTAGCGTCTGTGTATTCGACACGCGCCAGGCTATACCCCCAATAACACGACTCCAATTTACGCGGTCCCGATTTTAGTGTTAGTGGGGGTAGTTAACTGTACATATTTGATATTTTTAAGAAGTGTACATATATACTAGAAACAGGTGTCCAAAGAAATTTTAAAGGTATATTTTCACCAATCTTCTTATTTACGAGCCTTAAACAAATCCAATCAGTTCAGTTTCTTTAGTTCAAGACAAATCAAGCTGCGGATGTTTTATTTCTCGAAGATCTTTCTTCCACCAGGCTACTTTATACCATGGACTACAGGACCTATTTATTCAATATTATGCCTCACGGAAGTTAAAAATTCTCTGTCCTTACGTAGAAGGTGAAAGACCACCAGGCGTATTAATGAATAATCTAAAGGTAACACATAGTTCATGGTTCGAAGTACCGCCTTTAATTAATATAACTACTAATAAAATGCAAGATAAAAGAAAAGTAAAGAAATGGTTGCGATTTGAACCAACATGGAATGAAGAACTATTCCATCTCGCTCATCAAGAGTTAGTATTATAGTTCGTCATTAGAACGAACACGGATTAAAGATAGAAGTTCATGAAATTGTTAGCATCTTTCAATAGCATCACATCTCAAATAATTCAGTTTATAATCAATAAGTCGTGTGATACAGAAATTAATCTTTCATAGAATATTGATGATGGATTTATGGTTGTTTCAACGTAAGTACCCAGTCTACATGCTAGCCGTGCCCATGGGGTATATTGGGTACCCCAATTTTTCTAATATAAATTCTACATGTCACAAACTTTTAATATTTGTCTAAAAAATTCTAATGATTAAATATTATAAATAATCATTGTCCAGTATTGTCTGCAATTGCGATCATGTAAGATGTGCCGAGTGCGAGAGAAACGGGCAAATGGATAAAGAATTCATCAATATCTTGACTTGAAATGCTTGGGGTATATGAGAGACCCCCTTCGGACGACGTGGTTGTTTTCGAGCCGCCATTTATATTTATGTCCAATATCATAATTTAATACCCGATTCTCGTGTCGAAACAATATTTTCATCATATTCTTAACTACATACTATACTATTCTTAACTACACTTAACTCGCGAAATTTAAAGGCGCTGACTGTTATAAGTACGAAGTAGGTAGGTTTGTAAAATAGTTTGGGAAACGCTGTTGTGAGATACAGTATTAATTTTCAGACTGTAAGCGTCTCATCAACCTATTATATATCAGCAATATTAGAAAATTAATTAAATAATATCCCAGCTAATACAAATCTACAATAATTTAATATTCAAATCCATGCATTCTTAGGAATTTAAAATATATTTATATAAACTTAATTGAAACCAGATACAGCGATTGAAGGTTAGATACGAAGTATGCAACAATTATCCCATGGCCTTGGCACACTTAACTAGAAATGTATTTAATTTTAGAGTACCGATCCGTGGTATTTTCACCCAAGAAAAATATCCACAAGCGAATTCGGGAAACATTCATATTCACGTTTTTCAATATTCAATATTAGACCGCCATCGAGAGATGTTCTATTATGATAAAGAAACGCAGTATAAATTAAGAACCGAGGAATTTATCCGACATCGTCTCATTGAATCTGCGTTTCCATGTCTTGATTTTGACATGGAGTATAAATCCGGTCCTATAAATACATCTTGTTTATGCTATGGCTTTATGGATTCCATGGCGAAGTATTTGACGATGGATTTAAAACATATGCAGATATATATATATATATATATATATGCAGAATGTAATTGTTGAGTATTGTGACGCAAATCTTGCAACAAATACTCTCCCCAATCACAATCCAGAATATCTATAAATACGCATAAAATTGAGCGTAGAGAATTTCAGAATTTCAAGCCGTTCTAAATAATGAGCTTCTATTTCGGTGGCTATCGGTAGGTAAATGCCAGCTAGAAAACAAAGAGCACTCGCTCAAGTGCAAACCTATAAAGCTGTTATTGATGTGTTGATACTGTTGCATGCACAGGGAATCCCTGAAGGTGTGCCAAGTTTGTCCCGAAATTATAATTACCGCGATGAAGATGAGTTCCAGGTCGCCAAACTCGGAGATGATACCGTCATGTCGTCTTCCTTCTTCTTGCCACCGTGCTCTTTGTAGTCGCGGAAGCATCTCTTGCACCTCGTCGGCCATCTCACCTGAGGATGGAAGCCCAGGGGACACAGGGGATCCCCCTTGGCGAGCGGATACAGATGATGCATTGTTTAAACAAACGGATAACGATTATAACACTTTATCACAGTATGTCATTGTTGCCGCGTCGACGTAATCCATCACAAATGAAAAACTCACATAATCACATATTCCAAGTTCAGCTGCAAAGATTGAGATTCAGATTAAATGCGGAATTGAATTTTTGTTCAAATACAATATAAATATATATTATTTTTAATTTAGAGACACGTGTCCAGCTAGCAAAGTTTCAATTGAAACGCAGTAGCTCAAAACAATCGTTGAAGACCCAGTCCAGTTAAAAATAACTACAGCTGTTTCCAGCGCAAATTTACAGGCTGCTATGAGGACATGGAAATAAATCGCACATCGATCTGATATGGACGCAAAATGCGACGTTAAGGCCGCGCGATTCAATAAAAATATTCATTTATTCGATAAAACAAATGAACGTCAATGGAAAAAAGATGGATTCGCGCGGCGACGTCATCGAATATCTCGCCCAAGTTTTATATTGTGTTATATTTAGAATCGTCAAAAATTCAACTCCAGCGCACATTTTGTTTTTGATATATGGTCTGTTCGCACTATTCAATTTATCACTTGTCAATAAATATGTATATATTTTTGATTATTATATTTTTTTCGTTTGTTTTTGACGTTTGATTTGAGAATTGACAGATGGGTGTTTTTTTTTTTTAATTATAATTATGTAACCCAAAGAGGTTGGGTGGCGGGCCGGTGCTAGCTGAGCGACTGATCTCCTCGATATAGCCGGGCTGGAGCAATTGGCTCCCGGCCAGCTCGAGCCCTCCACGCTTTTACCCGGCACGAGTCAACGTGACACATACCGGAAAGCTCGAATGGCGGCAAAATTCAAATCGATAACCTTTTCGTCCAACTAAATAAAATCGTTACTTATACAAATTAGTTAATCATAGTATTTATATCACATATAACGAAAAGAAAACCAAAATTTGATAATTTAATTTAAAAAAATTCATTGATATTTTAAATTCCTTTTATTCCTACAATTTACAAAGTCTTTTTCCTTATGATATTTTATAGATCTATCGATAATTAACGTTGGATGGTTCAGGCTTTTCGTATTTTTGAGAAAAACACTTGGTTTTCGAAAGATGATCCCGTGGTTCTCAGAATTTCTCCCCATTGAACTTTACAGGTAAAAGCAATGGCGGCTCATGAGTAAAATATTATATTTCGTTCATATTTTATTTAAAATGTAAAAATACTAAATAATATTAACAATAAAATAAGTGACAAGCGGCACGTGACTCAAAGAAACTGTGAGTCAGTATGACTGGGCTACAGTACGGCATGACTGCCCCGAGTCGCAGCGCGACACGGCGCTTAGTGGTGAGGCTCCCCCCCCCCTTACTCCGCTACCGGCCCTCATCCATCCAATACACTACGCCAGCAACACTGACAAACAGGTAGCGCTCTTGGACTACATCGTTTTTAGTAACACTGTCCACGTAGGCACTGACCAGATTAATAAATATCAATTATATTACAGTTTTTTTACGTCAAATACACCCTTTTGCAAATCAAATGCATCCTTTTACAATCAAATCCACCCTTTTTTTTATTTATTTATTTTATTTTAAAGACAATGCGTGATTGGCATTACAGAAAGCCAATCAAGCATAAAAGCTTATAAATAGGTATAGGTAGAAAAAAAAAAAAAAATGCATAGTGCAAGATATAAAATAATAACAAAATAAAGAAACCGTGTAAATAATAGAAAATAATGTGTAAATATACAGGGATAAAGTACAAAAAGTACTATATGTTAAAAAAAAACCGTCATTAGTTGGTCCGTTATATGAAATTATAAAATCTCATACAAAAGACCAACGAAAGTAATAGCTCTGGTTAGCGGAGAGTCCTTGAGAGCACCTGTCCTCGCATTTGGCGAAGAAAAAGCACACGCGAACGAGCTCGATGGTAGTGAGGTGGCGCCCATAAGGGCGCCACTGGGCGCTTCATCGGGCAAATCAAATACGACTTTTTACAAATCAAATACAACTTTTTGCAAATTAAATTGATCCTTTTAAAAATCAAGTTAAACAATTAAATATTTTTCAATATATATACCTTTTTTTATCAAGTTCCTTCAAAAATGTAAAAAACGGGTTCCACTATATTCATTACCCTGAATTTACGTTTTCCCACTAATTACGTTTTTTTTATCAGTTCCTTTAAAAACGTAAAAAACGGGTTCTACTTTATTTAGTAGAAAATTACTTTAATATTTTTTATCCGGTACGATGTGCCGAACATCCAGTAAGTAATTTTCACAAATTTCTATAATGTTAAAAAACGTAATTAGCGGTAAACGTAAATTCAGGGTTAAAATCGCGGTACAAAATACAGTGGTCTTTTATGTTTTCAAAGGAAGAACTGAAAAAAAAACATTAGGTCAATAGCTATTTAATTTTAATACAAATGTTCAACAAAAACTATCACATGTGTCACAGGACCACAATTTTAAAACGATAGATCGTGGAAAACGATAGATACGGTATTATTGAACATTGTTTTTATATTTACTTGGTCGTGGACTATTAGTAATAAGCGCGGAAAGACGATATATTGGAGAACGATAGATCGGTGTTCAACCATATTTCAATATTTTATTCATGCTATTTCAAAATATAGATGATGGCGATCATGTTTGGTATTTTCCAGGGGACGCTCGTCCATATACACTGCGGAGGTGCAGCACCTCCAAGGAAATTTGGGAAAAATATATTTTTTTGGCAGTGTTACTCCGCGTGGTGTAGAATAAGAGCGCTGTCTGCTTGTCAGTGCTACCAACGTTGGGTATTAGACGGATACGGGTCGGTGCCGGAGTGCGGGGGAGGGGGTCTCTCCTCTAAGCGCCGTGTCGCGCTGCGACTCGGCCCAGTCATAATACACCCCTAAATACTCCACCCACGAGCCGCCATTGATAATTTTTTGGTACCGCTGCCGTAGTTTTTTCTTTCAGGACATCCTTGGTATTATGGATCCTAGTCTTCCTCGAATCTTACCCTGAGACATGAGATGATGATTTTTTATGTTTGAATATGTTGCATTACACGATGGAAATAAGTGAGTTTTCGTTTCTTGGCAGCTTTAATTTTTAGTCAATGCCAAATCTCATATATTATATTATTAAATTTATACAAATATTTCTAAGATGGTTTACAACCGCTGCAATTTTCCAGCTCTTTAAAAGTATTTATTTATGTTATATGGTGTGTTTACGCTTTGTTTTCATTCATTCAGATATTAAAGAGGCCAAAGAGGATCAAAATGGTATAAAATGATTCAAAAATAGATGAAATTCAAGGTTTGATAAATAAAAAAATACTCAAATCTAATCAATTTAAAACCGAAGACGACAGGAGTAGTTTACTGGAACGTAATTTGCGGTGTAACACTTAGGTCTCTCATCGATTCGATCTTTATCTCCTCAATGTTGACATAACGTTGTCCTTTATATTTTTGTAATCAATTAGTATAATGAATTAATTAGATTTTATAATAAAATAGGTAAGTATAGTCGAGATAAAAATCACGCTATAGAAAATCGCCCAATAGAAGAGTATGTACCCATACAAAATTTGGGCTTAAGTTTTTTTTAATTGTATTTTGTAAATTGAACGAACTCAATACATGAAACATATTTTGTTCCATATTTTAAATGATCTTGTTCTAAAACTTTTGTGACCTTGTATTATAGGAGGGACTACCGCACACGCCGCTTTATAGAAAGAAGCGCTATAGGAGGATTGACTGTACAGTGAAAACCCAATCTATTGTTTTCGCATTCATTGTTAATCTTGACCAAACAAGAAATATTTTAATTCATCAGTCACGGCGGGCCGAAAACAACCGCGTCGTCCGAAGGGGGTATCTCAGGGACCCCAAGCATTTCAAGTTAATCTAGCCGTGCCGATGGGTCTATTTGGAAACCCAAGTTTTTGAATTTTCTCGAATGACTGTTAATATAAATCCTACGTGTCTAAAGAATAATTATAAATAATCATTGACATTAAAAAAAAATAAAAACATTATTTTTTTCCATTAGCACGGGTGCGATGTTTTTATCCCTCCGTACCGGATGCGAACAAGTAAATACATCGCGCATGTGCGAGTGAGATAAAATATCGTGTTGTGCATATCATAAATAACTATTTTTATTCCTAGAATAATCCATTTTTAAAACAAATATCGAGGTATTGTCGAAGAATTCATCAATTCTTGACTTGAAATGTTTGGGGTCTATTTTCATACAAAATATACCCCATCGGCCAGAGCCGTTGGTGTCGAGCCGCCGTGACGGATCGGTTAACTGATTAATATGCCGCGTAAATGACACGCGCACTCGACAATATCTCGCCGCAAACTGAGCTCTCGCTGCACGTGTCACTCGCACGTTGCACTCGCGCTTTCTACATCGCACCAGATGCAAGCGAGCAAAATCAAATACTTGGAATACCCAATGTAATTATGAGTGTGTAACCAAATAATCAATACCCCTTCAGCACAACTAGGTTCAATAATATAAAATTGAGAATTTATAAAAAAAATCAATAATTAATATATAATAAAAATATTTTATTTATCAATTTATTAAAAATACAAATTTAAAGATCAAACTTTTAATAATTAAAAATAATATATATAATAAAACGAATATAAATATGTTACAATGAAACAAATCGTCTAATACTTTTACACGATGCGATACGACACGGAACGTTTACAATTTTTAATACCGATCCGATACAAAAAGTCACGTTTACGTCAGATTTTACACAATTCCGTAAAATTTCGGTCATATTCAAATAAAAATCTATAGATAAACAAAAATTAGCTGGTCTTGGACCGATTAGTATAAAAATGTATCGGACTAGATACGACTAGTTAATAATTATATTTACAACAGTACATATATCAGACTTTCTTTACGGAAAAAAACATATATTAAATAACAATCATAATCATTCATATAAAAATAAGTCAATTACTATAACTATCTTGAAATACGGTATTTATAAGCTCGTTTTTAATGAAACACCAAGAAATGAGATTCGTTTAAATCAATCATTTTCAATGATTCACTTGCACTCATCGTAAAAATAATATGAATAAATGCGTAAATTATAAACGTAACGATGGAGTGTAACAATATGCGATGTCCATTATTTCTTTGTGCGTCTGAAACTTATCGCCCATCGCTACGTTGACTCTTGAAACTGGCTTCTTGCCTAAATGCTCGCAGATAAAACGTCCGACTTTGATTAGCTTTGCTATGTCGATGCCCGTCTTTGCTCCTAAACCGTGAAGCATGTAAACGAGGTCTTCCGTAGCGACGTTTCCTGAGGCTCCTTTCGCATAAGGACATCCGCCTAAACCGGATACTGAAGAATCCATCGTAGTCAATCCCATCTGCAATAAAAATATCGTAATTAATAAACGGCAGTGATGAATAAAATTATTAATCGTAAAATTTACATCAAGACCGGCTAGAACGTTCGCTAATCCTTGTCCGAGAGTATCATGACAATGCAGAGCAATGTAATCCAGTTCCGATACATGATTGACTTCTCGGATCATTCGTTTGATCGATCCGGCTGTACCCACTCCGATCGTATCGCCCAATGATACCTCGTAACAACCTAAATTCAATAATCCGAGGACTGCCTGATAAACGAAAACGAGTAATTAAATATTAATTAAATCAACGATAATTCAGAGTATGTTATTATTTTACTTTGGCGACTTGAGCAGGTTTAATCGGTCCTTCGTAAGGGCATCCGACTACGCACGACACATAACCTCTGATTTTAATTCCGCTATCGCGTGCTACATCGCAAACGTCTTCAAATTTTTTGATCGCTTCTTCCACGGAACAGTTTATGTTCTTTTGCGAAAAAGTTTCACTGGCCGACGAAAATATGGCGATTTCTTTTACGCCGACTTTCATCTATAAATAAAATAATTAATCGTAGGGGATTTAGATATAATAGATAACATAATCGTGAAATAAAAATGCGACTGACGGCAGCCTTCAGGCCTTTTAAATTCGGAACCAGAACGGGATACGAAATTCCGTCGACTATCTTGATTGCTTTGAACACGTCCTCGCAATCCGCCATTTGCGGCACCCATTTCGGACTCACAAAGCTAAAATAATAAAACAATTAATATCGACGATCGATTGAAACCGCTTCTTATTATCGGCATACCTGGTGGCCTCGATGCTGGTGAATCCGCATTGCGATAGCCTATTGATTAATTCGACTTTTACATCGGTGGAAATGATTTTCGTCTCGTTTTGTAATCCGTCGCGTGGTCCCACCTCGACTATTTTTATTCTATCGCTCTGATCTGAGCTCTGAAAAATAAATTATTACATCCGAGCCGAATTTTACATACAATTATAATAAAAATTTTGAATTATACTCACGAAATGTTTAACATTTTTTAAATGTTTTGTTAATAAATTCTTAGATACTCGTGCGAGAAACATGTTTAATACGTAATCACTCTTCGATGATGCGAATGTAACTAAAAAAATAATATCATTTATAATTAATATTAATATCGAATTAAATACGTAGGTATATTTAAAAAAATGATTAATAATGGTTAAAATACATCGTTAATCGCTTAATATTTAAAAGTAAATGGAGTGTAATTGGCATACGAATCAATTTAATTAATAATATATTGTTGAATGCATTTAATTGGTTATTAAATGTTTATCGGCTATGTATAAAGCCAATAAAAGGTAATACATGAAAGTAATATAATGTTGTATAATACAATGTAAAGATAATACTAAGTCAATATAAATAAATGACATAATCTGCTTTGATTTAAAATAAAAAAAGCATAAACAATAACATATGGAGCAATACCTGCGCATAGATAAAGAGGAATAGATATAGAGAAAGAGAGAGTGAGACAGAGAGACTGCAAGAGATGCTGCACTGACCACGGTAGCTACTGTCAGCTGCGGGTAAAGTCCAAAAACGCCGGCTCTAAACTTCAAATTGAACACGTGACAGCAGTGTGTGGCCAGCTAAAAAACATCATTGCGCTATAATGTAATCAATGTTGCCATGTTGCATGATATGAACTGTCACATTGTTCACTAATTAAGAGATATTATTTTAAAAATATATTTGGCATAAATATCATTAATTTAAAATGTCATCATTGAAATATATAATTATCAGTATAAATATTTAAAGATAAATTTCAAAATGGTATGTTATATAATTGATTTAAATTGCATTTTATTAATTTAAATACTATAAGTTTAAGTAAATTTACCGTTTTATTATTAAAAGAGACTTGTTCGTTGTTATTGATAAATTAAATTGATGATAATATGTCGTTATAGGATATGGTCACGATATGTATGGTTATGATCTATAACCGTCGTCGTTTGGATGATCGCGGTTGTGCTGTCGCTGATCCTTGTATTTTCGCTGTTTGTGAAGTTTATTGGGTTCGTGATATTTATATATTGTTATTTTAATTTCATCCGTCATATTGTGATAGTTTTTATTAAATTGCACATTTCAGATGCTCGATAAAGATGGAAAAGAACAACCCAAAGACTGATGATACATTTAGTGATAAAATTGAAATAAAAACAATTGAAGAAAATAAATATGTTGAAAATGTAGCCGGTTTGAGCATCAGCAAGATCGAATCGGACTTCTTTTCAAAATTGAGAGCCGAGATTAAAGAAGGATTGTCCGATTCGTTGGATTACTCGCTGCTCGAAGATCAAGTTTTACCAGAAATGTACGAATCATCGCCCGATGTTGAAACCAAATATAAAAAACGTATTTCCACGGGGCTTTCCCACCTATTGAAAAATATGACAATATACGATAATCACAATTGGGAAGAAGATATATCCGATGAAAGTTTTGTGAGAACCGAAAAACTTATAAGAGGATCTGAATATAAAATTGCGAATAGTAATAAAAATAATCTGGTCAACATCTCGATTGATGATGAAAACATAAATGATTCGTTAGATCCTATCGTAGAATTTAATGAGAAGACTTCGCCCGAAAAAATATTGATTGAGCCACATCTAAATAATATCAATGAAAATAATGTTAGTACCCACAATTCTCTTAAATTAGACGAACGAAGCGCTATTAAGGAAGAAGTAGAAAAATCTATAAATAGTACGCATAGTATTCATGATTCCCTCGATTCCGTTAGCACTCTAAAATCTGACGATAAGTCTTCCGGTGAACATATAAATAATTCAGAATCGAGTTATAATAGTAGTCATGAAAACACTGAGGACTCACTCGACGATGTAAAAGAAGATTCAGGTTCCGATACGTTGAAATTCAACGATACTCTCGAAGAAATGGAACATTTTTTGAAACATGGTTTCCAACAAAAGCTTAAAAGTCCAGAACCAATATTAAAAACGGCTCCCGTAGAATTGCCGGTATTAAAAAAACCCGTGTTTAAATACTCCATTGAATCGCCGGTAAAAACTCCGATTAAAACTGCGAAAGAACCACGTCAATATGGAAAATTACCATCTCGTTTAAATACGCCCATCTCTCAAAAACCTCCAAAAATTAAAATAGCCGAAACAAAAAAACTAGTCAGTCCCGCTTGCAATCTAACGCCGTTCAAACTACCGCAAAAAGCCAATCAGGTGCATAGGAATTTCGATCCTCGATCGCCTATGCAAAGACAAGCCTTTCTAAACCATCGATTGGATCGATACGAAAACGTCGTGAGTCCGATTAAATACTATATAAACAACAGTCCCACTGTGCCGATGCTCAAAAATGTAAGTCCGGGTAAAAACTACTGGGACAGAGCTCTGCCCAAAAATTTCAATAGCAAATTGAAAATGACAAAAATGAATCTCGGTAAAGAAAACAGTCAGCTACCGGAAAGAGCGTACAAATCACCGAAAGTCACAAGCGTGGTATGTATTTTATTCGTCAAACTATGCTAAAATTAGGGGGACCAGAAAGTAATCAAATTTTTTTTTGCCAGCCTAAAGGGAGTTGTTCGATTCTCTTTTTAAAAAAATCCTTTCATTGAAAAACTTTTCCAAAGTTTTTCCGAGTTTTCGCTTCTCCAACGTTATTCAATTTAAGTATTTTTTTTCACTGCTTCTCTGCCTTCATTCCTTGGTCGAACAAAAATACCATACAATGACGTAAGTCTGCTTCTTCTATTGTTGGCCTTAACATCTTTCCCCCCTAGTAGGAAAAAGAAATTTACAACCATAGCTTTAATGTAATAACAAAACTTACGTGTTTGCGGGACCGTGTCTCGGCATAAACTTACTGTGAATGAGCTTATCGAAGAAATTTTGATTACTTTTCGGTACCCATAATATATTGAATAATTTTTAAAATACGTCATAATTATTTACAGATCGATAGGCCTTCCGCGAAGCGACTTCCCAAGAACAACGGCGTGATGGCAATGGCTGAAACTCTTCCAAAAGTGGTCGTCATTAAACATATGAAGAGAGAAAAATTGAATAACGACAAAAGATCGGCATCACCATTGAAGCTTTCGAATAATTTGGATAAAAACATTAATCTTATCGAAGATAGTTTTGCACATTTACCAGTCAAATCGATGGACATCTCGCACTGTGTCGGACATCAAGCCGGAAGAAGTCATACTTTGAAATAAGCATATTTTTTAGGACCTAATTAATTAACACATTTTCTCATAAATAGAGAATTAAAATATTATGTATGCCATACTGGACTTGAATTTATATATTTGCGATTGATTACGTAGATATATTTATAAAAAATGGAAATACAATTGTATAAACTAAATTTTTAGTATTTTAGATATTTATTGGGATTTTATCTGTTTAACATAATTTTCACAATTAGTTTTAATTGTATATAATCTAGACGTAATAAATGTAACATATGATATTTTAATGATACTTAATTATATTTTTAAAAAATCTCGTGTCTAATTTTAATAAAAAGATAATATTGAAATTTTTTAGTATTATTTTTTTTACTTTAAGACACCTAACAATTTATTTGAATATTTAATCGACTTTGACGAAGATCAAGTTGGATGATAGCAGCAATGAGACAGTTAAAGAATTAAAGACCTATTTAATTTATACGGTAAGTATATTATGAGAAAAGCTCTTGAAAACTGGGAAGGCAGACCCGTATAGCGGGAATACAAATTTCAATTAAGATATCCACATGTTACTATAAGGCGCATCCATAAAGTAAGTTTCCTACTCGTCCCATAGCTAGCAAACCTTATAATGAGACTACATATTGTTGCAGCTTACTTTTGTACCCAGGATGACAGTGAGTCAGACCTGTCCGACACAGTTCTATTCCTTGCCATCAACCCACACTGCATATACCAGCTTGGGGCTGGTTCAATCGGTGCAACAAAAGCTGACCAGGTCCATGTGTCCAATTGGACCCTCCACCTGGAGACCCGTGTGGGAAATGCGGCATCGGACGGCATGGAGTAGGTCGTGATGTGCAACGTCCAGATAGGAAATTGTGCCTGATTTCTATAAACGGCCTCAGGGAAACATACTTCGTGGACGAAGCCTCGTATACTGATAGCCACTTGCAAAAAAGAAATGGTCAAAAAGGCTCAACATGCAAGAAAGAAACTAGGACTCGAGATCGATATTTAATAAACTACGCTTATGATATTTGATAGAAGCAATCAGCCATTTAGAACTGGGCAGAGTGAAAGAATTTCTTTATCTTGGATCCTTACTTTGATCTTACACAAGAACACTTGTCCAAGAACATGTCCAAAAAGACAATAAAACCGTTTAGTGCAGAATCTGGCATTCTCCATTTTAGATACAGAGTAGAAAATTGGACTACAGAGAATGGGAAACAAAAAAGATGACTCTCGACATATCTTAGAAGGATTCTTCGCTACTCTGGGCATCTCGCTAGAAGAAACGATAGTTTGGAGAAGCTCATCTCTATGTGATCTCAGGGCGAGAGCCGACCTGCTTAGCATGGCCCCTCAGCCCTAATGGCGGTTGTTCTATTTATGTTATGTTAAGTGTCTACTGTTGCGGTCACAACGTGGGTGGTGGTGGGAATGTGTCTGTTTACATTGAAGTAGTTTTTCTTTTGTTTGAGGATCATTGCCGCTCTTGTTCAGATTCTTCTTGATTTTGATCTCCGGGATCCTCTACATTCCACATCTCACATCGCAGTTACTAGTGTTGACCGTGGCGGTCTTCACTTGGTCGATCCAGAGATCCAGCAGATCCCTGCCCGTTCTTTCCCTTACGTCCTTCTACGTTTCCAAATGCGACGGGCTTCTCCAGGCTATCGTTTCTTTGAACGAGAAGTCCAAAGTATGAAACAATCTTTTTGAGTCATCTTTATCGTTCGCCATTCCTTAAAGGACAGACACGTTTGCGCATTTAGCGTTACATGGTATTCTCAGCAGGCGTCACGTCAATCTTCCTTTTCATATTGCTCTTTATGGTCCAGGTTTCCACACTAATGGTTTTTTGTCAAATTTTCGATACCTTTGATGACTGCGGTGGACCCGTCACGTGTTAAGGATGTGGGACAGTTAGTCGCTGAAAAGGCTTATGGTTAACAAGCCTTCCTGTCTCCGGAGAAAAGGAAGACCAAGGCTGAGGGTTGTTGGACTGTGTACAGAGGGACACTGCATTATTGAAACTTACCGGAAGATGGAGTGAGGTAGCGGGGGACCGGATAAAATGGAGAAGGGTGTTGGATAAGGCCAGGGCTCTACAATAGGGCTATTGTGTCTATGTTGATTTGAATAAATACCAACAAATATACCCCATCAGAGCGGGAAGGTCAACCCATCCGTTACGGCTGGGTTAAATGACTCCAACGACCATTAACGTCAAGAGTAAATGTTTTTAATTCAAGTTTTAATCCAAATCGCCATGTCTGGCCTTGGAGATTTGGGATGCGAATATATTGCGGCATAATATGTGTCAAGAACGGGATTGTTTTAAAAATAAACTTGGGACGAGTTAGACGTCGAAAGTCAATGAAATTGCAGTCGATTGAGACTTAAAATTTATTGTTTTTGAGTAGTATATTCAAATTCATTCCATTTGATATTATTTCACATGTGTTTACATCATATCGGTTTAAAAAAAAATTATAATTCATTAGAAATAAATTAAAAAATAATTTACAATCGATTAAAAAAAAAAAAAAAACAAAATGCACTTGTATTTTCTACGAGTAGGATAATACCGTATTTATATATAATCAGGTGGTTAATTCTAAGAATATTATCTTAACAAATCTTAAAAATGTATAAATTAATACTTATAAAAATAGGCGGTAAAAAAGCTACATATTAAAATAACATTTATTCTTTAGTGAATGCAGGTATGTGTAAATATGGCAACAAATCGACTTCATAACATCATTAACAAAATTCACATAAAAAATATTTCAAACATTTCTTGAGAGGTAAATTTAGCACATCACAGTAAATTCGCAACATGTTATCTATTTTTTAAATTCAATTCCGAGCGATAGCACCATGAAACACAATATGTCCGTGTTCTCCTCGATCTAAAAAAAATATAACGGCGTGATCAGATCATATTTATATTATTCGTATCGAATCGGTTGTAATCGACGTACCACTTTGGCCGTTGGTTTTCCGGCTCCGTGACCGGCCTTAGTCTCGACACGCGCCATCAAAGGATTCTTTTGCCGAGTCGACTTCGATGCGTTGTACTGTAATTGAGCAATGAATTTCAACGAATGCAATGGAACGACACGATCGTCGTGATCAGCCGTCAACACCAACGTAGCCGGATACTGAACTCCGTCTATTAAAAAAAATAATCATAATAAATAAAAATATTCATAATTCGATAGATACGACGACGTTTAAATACCTGGACTACTTAAATCGATTATGTTATGCAACGGAGAATATTTAATCAGCGTATCGTACTCTTCTTTAATATCCGAGCATCCGTAATCGGAGACCCAGGCTTGTCCGATGGTGAATTTATGAAAACGCAGCATATCTAAAACACTATAATCTCCGTTAATCATAAAATCAAGCGAATCAGGGGCGACTTGTGATTTTAAAAACAGGTGGGGCATATACAGGTCTGCCCCAAACAGAGCTTTACGCAGCAAACGAAAAGCAACCTTCTGTATATGGTAATACGGAACTTTTCTCTTTACCTCCACTGACTGACTAACAACAACACTCATTCTCGTCAAAACTAATGACCATATGACCAGGACGGATATAAGAATGCTCAAACATAACACAAATACGGTTCTGTTCATATATTTCAGCTAATTATTATATTTTTATTAGGAGAAATGTGGGTGGGGCAGTGCCTCGATTGCCCCTAAAGACAAGCCGCCCGTGGTAATAATAATCACGATATACGTACCCGACTTGAGCGATTGCGGCTCCGAATAAATCCGGTCTCTGATTGATACAAGCGGCTACGAGTAAGCCTCCGTTAGATCCGCCCTGTATCGTAATCAAATTTGAACGAGTATAGTTATTGGCTATCAAATATTCGGCGGCAGTTTGAAAATCGTCAAAGACGTTCTGCTTATTTTGAAGACGTCCGCCGTTATGCCACTTTTTGCCATACTCTCTGAAATATCGTCAATCGTTAACACATTTTACAAAACAACCGATACGAATACAAGATAAACTTGGACGTACCCGCCGCCTCTGATGTTCGGTATTGCCAGAACGCCGTTAAAATGTTGTATGAACATTAATCTGGTAACGCTAAACGTCGGTTGAATCGAATAATTGAATCCTCCGTATCCGTATAACAGCACCGGACTATTGGCGTCCAGTGTTAAATTCTAAAAATAATTGCGTACTCGTATTAAATCCGTTTAATAAATGAATAGGGATTATTTAATAAATATTTATACCTTCTTCGATACGATGAACATCGGAATTTTGGTTCCGTCCTTGCTGGGATAGAATACTTGCTTCGATTCGTAAGCCGACGTATCAAATCCGTTAATGGTAACTTGACGAAACACCTGTAAATCAACGGAAATATATAGTATTACGTATATACACTTAAGAACACAATTGATTACGTACTTGAGACTAAAATTATAGTTAACACCTTGAGATATTATGAAAGATGGTTATAGTTAATGCATTTTTATTGTAAAAGAAATGAGTTCATGATAACGTATGAGGTAAATTGCTTCTTTTACCCAACCGTCATGGCTCGAAAACTACAGCGTCATCCGAACGGGGTCTATCAGAGACCCCAAACATTTCAAGACAAGATGATAATGAATTCTTCATCTATATCTTAACCATTTTTTTAAAGAAATGGATTATTCTAAGAATAAAAATAGTTATTCATGATATGCTTCATTATTTGGTCGATATTTCGGATTTTTAACTAGTCAATGACGCGTAAATAACACGCGAACACGAATACCGTGTACCGAATGTGAGCGAGAAAAAACAGAAGCGAATGTTGTTCAATAAAGATCAATGATTATTTGTAATATTTATTCTTTAGACTTTTTTTAGACAAATACGAAAGGTTTGTGACATGTAGGATTTATATTAAAAGAATTATTCGAGAAAAATCAAAAACTTGGGGTCCCCAATAGACCCCCATCGGCACAGCTAGGTTAAAAATTATGTGAAACACTAGTTTTTCTCAAAAAATATTTAATTATTCGTTGATATTAACTGTGTTCCCAAATTAGTCTCCATCAGATACATCATACATTTATGCCAGCTCTTTTTTGGATTTTGGAAGCAATTTCGGTAGCCAAATGCCGTATTTTCACTTTTTTTTCATCTTCAGGGAGTAGGATTAAATCATAGGGGGACATATCCAGCGAAAACGGGGCTAAGGCATCATAAATGTGGTGTTTTGGCCAAAAATAAAATGAGCTTCTTAAATGGCTACCAATGCCAAGTGTACCAACACAACAACAAAAAAATGTGACAAATGGACTTATAATTATCATATTTTCTTTTCATATCGACAAGTTACGAGACATTACATGAAGCTGATAACATAATTTAAAATAATAACACGATTAAATGCTATTTTTAAGACAAAAAACATAATTTCTCGGCGAGATAATAGAATAATTAAAATAATTTCTTTTAAAAATCATGGGGAAAATAATAGATTTTATTAAGTTGGCAACCGTTCATTGAGAACTATCAAGAAAAACCTGGTAAACGGTACTCTTAACCAGAAAATTTAAACAGCCTATACGGTGCTACAATTTTTTTTTGCATAATGGCAACACCAATTGTTAAAATTTTGTGAGTCGCTCTTTGTCTTCGAGCTAGTGATTTCGATTGAAAGGATATGAGAAGTCAACGGCGTATAACTCGTTAATTTAGGCCAAAAAAAACTCTCAGCTAATGGGAAAGACAGGATTCGTCGAAAAATTGACATATGTCAATAAAAATATTTTTAAAAGGTTCGTGCCGATTTATTAAAAAAGGAGGATTATCACAAAATATGTACAATTTAATTTATCAAGATCACTCGGTACCCTATCATTGTGTCAAACTAATATTTTGCATTACTCGCATTATGCATTTCTCTAAAATTTGTCTTTATTAATTCATAGGTAACAGAATAAAAGAAAAAAGGGATTGAAAGCCCATGTTAGCCGGAATATGGACCAAATTTGAATATTATGGAGAATTTATGGTAAATAAATTATTATAATATAATTCTTATTAACATTTAAACCTCCTATAACGCTGGTATAGAGAACACGCTATAGAAATCGCGCTATAGAAGACTAGACATCCATACAAAATTTGGGATTAGGTTTTTATTATTGTAAGGATAATAAATATTTGTATCATTAAGATCATTCAATCAATCACTGAGAAAATGCTTACGGTGTATCGGATTTCAACGAGTCTTCAATCAAAAAACAGCAAAGTACGTAATCAGTTATGTTCCTGAAATTTTTATGTAAATCGTTTTAAATATCGATAACTTACTGTGGGTTTCGGATCCGGTTTAGTGAAATCATAATGGTAAATGATTCCCGGGGTTAGGAACGATACAAATTGATAAAACATTTCAGTCTGTTTCTTTTTTCCAGAAAATCCAGTAATAGTGCCTACTTCCAATGGCAAGATTTTAATTAAATCGCCGTTATCGAGAGAATGCATTTGCAATACGCTCTGCAATATAAAAATAATATTAATAATAATCACGTGATATTAAATAAATTAAAACGAGAATACCTTGACGTCTTGTATATAATTAAGAACGAGTGTATTATTGTTGACACAGCCTGCCCAATCTAATACGTTCGATTCGTGCTCCTGAAATAAATACGTATTACGTTATCGGATAATATTTTGATAGCATTTTTTATTCGCGGATAAAATATTTACCGGCACAAATACGGACCAGTTCTCTTCGAGCGGCTGCTCCAGGTCGATGGTGATCAACCTGTAATTCTCGGCGTCTTTATTCGTTCTAAATACACATTTCGAACCCTCATTGGTAACATACTGAAACGATCATTGCATTAATATTCGCTCGGCAGTAAAAAAAATGAACT
This sequence comes from Philopotamus ludificatus, assembly GCA_022495035.1. Lineage (NCBI taxonomy): Eukaryota > Metazoa > Arthropoda > Insecta > Trichoptera > Philopotamidae > Philopotamus > Philopotamus ludificatus. The sequence goes on along the minus strand of JAGXCT010035830.1, from coordinate 16,704 downwards.
TTCATATACGCTTACTTCGAAATCACCTTCGAATTTAAATACGACTTGAGTCAAATCGAGCTTTCCGGTGATCGTGGGAGTTTTGCTTAGATCGGCGAAGAACAACAGATTGAATCGGCAGTCTTTCGCTGTGGTCACGATTAAATAACGTCCGCAATCGCTGACTTCCGCCTCACTGAAATAATAATCGATTCATAATCGAATAATAAAAATAGTGTCGTAAATAAAATAAATATATTTACATTCTCCAATAAGGTTCTTCGGGAAATTCAGTGACGAGCACGTCATTGGATTGATGCGTATTTAATACGTGATAGAATAGTTTGTGGTCTTTATTGGCGTCGGTTTCGGAGCCGTCGGACTTTCCGACTTGTTCAGGGTATCTCTAAAAATCGATATATCGTAATAAAATATTTTTTTATCCGACGAAAAGATGCGATATTATAATACGCACCGAATAAAATACGCCTTTATTGTCTTTGGTCCAGGATAGTGAAGAGAATTTAATTTTTTCTAACACCTCGGGAAAGTCTTTACCTGAATTCGATCGGAATAATTAATACGATTTAATCGGTGATCATATATCACGATGATTGTTCTATATTACCCGTTTCTACGTCTTTAAAATGAATTTTAATCCAGTCTGAACCGCTCTCGCTCAAGCCGTACGCGTACGTTTTGCCGTCATCGGAAAATGTTGACACTGATAACGCTACGGTACCGTCTTCCGATAAGGTATTGGGATCTAGAAATACGCGAGCCTCACCGTCTAATTTGTCCTGTACGTATAATACGCTGAAAAATAAATTACGATTAATAAAATCGTTAAATATGAAATTGTTAATAAATCACCTTTGGTTTTGTAATCCGGTATTTTTAAAGAAAAAATATTTATCTCCGCGTTTGAACGGACATGAGTATTTTTGGTAGTTCCAAAGCTCGGTCAGTCTCTCGTTTATATCACCTTTGAAAGCACATTGGTTAATGTAAGGAATGGTTATAGCATTCTGGGCGTCGACAAATTTTTTGGTCTCGTCGGCTTCCGGATCTTCTAACCAACGATACGGATCACTCACCTAAAAAATACGACGATGAATATCATATCGGCGATTATTCATATTTTCAAAATTTTCAATTACTTTCGATCCGTGATAATCGTCGATTATTGTTTCATCTCGGCGCGCCAACGGATAAACAAATGCCATATCGGAATATTTGTTTTTTGTGCTGAGTGACGGAAAACGAATTGGAGTATCCTGAAAATAAAAAATATATTAAATTTAATCTAATCCCGATAATAAACATAGTAAAAAATAAAACCGCAGAAAAATCATTCATATAAAATACAATAAAATATAATACGTAGTTATCTCGTATGTTTGTTTTGATACATCACGCGTTATTTTTACGAGATAATGATAATGATAAAGTGGGCCTCATATATTATAATAAAATATTCTTATACAATGTCATATATTATTTCATGTGTCATACTTAATTGTTTACATATGAAATTACTTGCATAAAATAAATTCGGATTAATTTCGTATTGGATTCTATTATTTTTAATATACATACGACAGTTGGAATCTGTAGAAGGACTGCGATATAAACAAAAACCAAAATCTGATCAGAATGACGAGCGATAAATTTTGGGAAGACGTATGTTTTGGTGTGGCGATGTCCAATTTTGAGAGGAGAAAGTTGCATAGAGAGGTCGCGGTGAGGAGAGTCGAATGATTATAATGGGAGAGAGTGAGGATGAGACGCGACTACACACCCGAGTGACAGCTGCGAGTACGCGAGGCGCCCCGTGAGGTTGGCAGCCCTGTCGTAGTGCTGGCGCCGCCGTGCGAACAATGCGAAACATTACAACACACTGGACTCTCATTTATTCTTTTTTTATTTAAAGTTATTTTAAATCTATCCGAAAAGGTTCATATAAATCATTGACATCTTCTTTCTAATAATAAATATTTTGTATCTCATTTAACGGCGCAGTATTTTTAACCCAATTTTTATTGAGAGTACCCCAATATAAACATTTTTTATCTGATCAATCTTAGCAATTTAATGTCAAATATTATTTTTAAAAAATCTAATAAATTATTGCGATTAAATCGGTGGCTTTTTATATACATATCCACATATAATATCTGAAGCAAATTTAATATATTTCTAATGTTTAAATATGTTTTACTATCAAAGGGGTGAAGCAGGGTTGTGAACTCTCCCCTGACTTATTTAACGTATACAGGGAGTATATCATGAGAAAGCCCTTGAAAACTGGAAAAGCGGATTTAAAATAGCGAATAAAAAAATTAAAATCTAAAATTTGCGAACGATACGAAATTGATAAACCATATTCGAAGAAGAAATGGCCGATCTGCTCAAGAGAGTTGTCTGTGAAAGTAAAAAACTACGACTTGTTAACCGTTTGGACGCCGTACAGGTACGATAAATCGGTCATAAATCTCGCTCGCTCGTCTGTTCGCTCGTCCATAGATCTCTTTGATGACCGTCCTTGTATTTTGAATTATGGGATACCTGCGTTGCTTTGGTTTTACCACCCGTTCTTCACAATGATCGTGGAATTCTTCGGTAGCAATTATGCTTTATTGCCCTTCTTTCTTTATGAAGACACAATAGTCGTTGTCGACTCCTGATATTCTTTGTTCCCGTGTGGTCTATTGATTTATTGAAATGACCCACGCTGACCAAAGCTGGACATTTGGAAAAGCAGGGGATATCCAAAAAGCCAAAAAAACGTTTAGCTTTAGTCTGGTATTCTCAATTTTTAATTACGGCGTAGAAACCTGGACCATAAAGGATGAAAAGGAAAATTGACGCCTATGAAATGTGGTGCTGGCGACGTCTGCTGAGAATACCATGGACCGCTAAACGCCACAAACGTGTTTATCCTAAAGAAATGGGAACGATGCTACAATCATCGGAACACATTCTTTGGGAATGTCCGGAGTTTTCTTATGAAAGAGAGACTATGCTCAATGAAGTGTGGCGGACCCCTGGCCCCGTCTGTCACCAGGACCTTGTCTCCTCCATCCCTGCTTACAGGGCTTTTGTGACTTACGCCGGCCAGGTCGGAGCGAGATTCTTCTCCCTTAACCCTTGGCTTCTTAGGTCTAGGTCACCTGTATTTCCAAGGAGTATTTAAATACGATGGTTGCCACGATGGCTCGTCAGAGGTAGTCTATATTTAGACTCACCGTAGGGCGGGCCCTCCAGAAAAACCTCAGCCATATTTTGTTATTATTTACAATACTTTTGGAATAATATAGATTTGAATTATTTATAATGCAGATATGGTAAATAATTGTAGTTGAAAATGTATGGTTGATGAATAAAGAATTAATCTCGCTACAAGAAATGATGGAGAAGCTCGTCACGCTGGGAAACGTACAAGGACGCAGGGGAAGGGGCAGGACAAGGAGCGGGACCACCACAGACACCACCCTAGTAACTGCGATGCGAGTTGCAGAATACAAAGAATCATAGAGAGACAAAATCAAGAAGATTCGGAACGATAATGGTCACGATCCTCAAACACGAAGGTGCCGTCTAAAGAAGGCGAAGAATCAATAATAAGAAAACTACGAAGAATTTTGCATATTAGCTAATGTCAATACATTGATTTAATAAACAATATGTGTTAATAATTGGCTGCATTTGACTTTGATCTGTACTTGAGAATCAAACCAAACGGACAGTGAATATTTTTTCCGGTGATCAGAATTCCTGCGTCAATTGGACTACTTAAAAAGAATTTATTTTCAAGGATATTGCTTTTCGTCGACATTATTAAACACGCACACTCTAGTGTCTAGTTGTCTAAATTGTTATGTCATCACCCTACTATTATTATACATTCTACGAATAATATCAACTTAAATCTACGAAAATATCTACTATACATGTGGTAGATGCTGGTACGTGGACAATGAAAGCCACAAGTAATGGTTTGGTAATTTATTTAAATAAATTCCATATTTCGTCAAGTTACGTATCTAGACTGAATTTACTCCAATTTTGTCATTTATTCGTACTTTTTTTGCGATCATGTTTTATTTTATTTATTTATTTAAGTGGCCTTCCAATCCTGATGCGGGTCTTTGTCATTTGGAGAACACTACGCGATCTTCAGCAGACACGTCCATCTCAACCCTGATGTCAGAACTGTGACGGTCGTCCTTCAAGTTATTTTGGCTCTTCGGATACTAGTCAGGTCGCCAGCCATAAGCTCGGGAACCGAGCTGTCAGTGAGTGGATTGTAACAATAATAATTAGACGAGGTTATAGCCAATTCAGATTTAATTTACGAAATGGGGCACCTTCTGTAATTGGCCCGGATAGCGGCCTGGCTCCTCATAGTTCCGAAGAATTAGGCGATTTAACCTGCACATAAAATAAGTTCTTCATACGTATCTCTTAATAAATTAGCTTATGTTATTACTTTATTTTGGTTTTCATCAAAGGATCATTGCCGCGAAAAGAATTAGAAATATTATGGATCACAGGTACAGTAATCTATTTGGGCAACTTCTATAACTGAAGCTCTTGTTAAGGTGCGAGTTAAATATCCCTGATGATGTCTAGTTCGAGTTATGGTGAAGTTACATGTTCTGTTACTGACGTTGTAGTTTCTGGTCATCTAGTGGTGACGAGTACATAATGCAACTGCTGGAGGTTTTTTTTCTTGTGTTAACTGCGAAGTAATTGACTGCGGATGGCTTTTTCCTTGAGGTTAGCTGACTATGGGAAATCTTTTGGCAGCTGATAAATCGACTCTTTAACCCAGCCGTGCCGATGGGGTCTATTTTTGACTCCAAGTTTTTGATTCTTTTAATGTAAATACGGTTCCCCTTCCTGATCAACGGTTTCATGAGAACGGATTAGCAAGGGTAATACATTTTTTGTCACACTTGATAAAGAATCCAGTTAGAATTTAAATCATTCAAATCGGCCATCCGCTAACATTCTACAGCTGTTTGTAATTTTGGTAAATGTGGCCTATTAGCATCTCGTCGCTAATGGCATAGGCCCTTGCTTCGATACCGTAGTAGGGCGCTCATCCTCGATACAGAATCGCAGGTATACATATACAACAATCTATTAGCATACATTCATTTCATACAAAATGTACCCCATCGATCAGTGGCGTTGGTTTCGAGCCGTCTTAAGCCGGTTAAGTAGCTCGATATGAAATCTACTTAATGGTAAAAATATCAAAGTGTCTAGTCATTCTTAATGTACGACTACAACACTATAAATACAAAGAGTATACGTATGTTTGAGAGAATATTTAATCTAAGCGTTTATAATCTGTATATAAATTGTTATCGTACATTTTTTTAATATATGCTTATATATTTAGATAGCATATGAACAGTGCTATGCATGTTATATTACAAAGGTTTTTAGGTGGTAAACAAAGCGGAGTAATGTATCCCTTATTATCATGAGCGTGGCCGTTGTTGTGGGCGTTAGGGCCAAAAGTCGTATCTCTCGCCGCCAACGTCCGATTTGAAATGGTGTCTTGGCGCTGAGCGCGCGGGCCAAAGGCGACCATGCAGGCGCTGGGCCCGCAGGTGGGAGCCGCCCTAGTGCGCCGGCGCGTTGCGACCCTCGGCGCCACCACATATTGATTTTCCCCGCGCACCGCCCACCCCGCGCGCTGTCAAAACGACTTCTCCCTCGATCTCTAAGTACTTCCGTTCGGGTACTATTCGCGCCCACTCACCCCTCGGATTCGCGTTGGAAGACATCGTTTTGTTATTGTAAACAATTACATAGCGAGTAGATAAATAAACCCTCCCCTTTCTTCGCGCAAATGAAGAGCTCGACCTTCTTCAATCAGAGGTCACAGTTTAAGGGTTGTCATTGTATGACATTTAATAGTAAACATAATAAATTAACCCTCCAATTGCAGAAATCTTATATTGTTGTTATCATATCATATCATTGTTACAAATACATAATAAACAAAATAATTTTATTTATATTGTAGAATATTTATGTATATTTTCGACATATTCGGTCGTAAAATCTGATAAATGATCAAAAAACAATATGAATCTTAATAGAATTTAGAAAATAAATTTAATTAACATTATTTTTATTATTATTCGATAATATCTTAACAAATAACAATAAAATACTCCTTTTTTCTTTGTGTTTATTTATATTTTCTTTTCAGTGTTTAACAGTTAACCACGATGAATCAATATTCAATCCGAAAAGAAAATTTCTCAACTCGCCCTCTAACTATCTATCGCCTCACCGACGCAAGTATGTATTACGCTATATTATAAAAATTATAATATTAATTATTCACGATATATATATATTACACAGGCTCCGGAAGAACTTGTACAATGTATCCCAAAAATTTGATGAATTGCGCGACTATTCATTCGGAGTTAATCAAAGTTTTCCCCGAGTAAAAACTTCGTTTAGAAGGATGGATTTTGATACTTCAAACGCTAAACCGAAACAAACCATGGAGTTTGTCAGAGGTTGTACATTATAACATATTTAATATATGTATTTATTATTATTAATTTTAATATTATTTTACAGTCGACGGGCCTAACGGCTTACGATTCAATTCGTCCTTGGCATCGATGAGTGAATCGCCGCTTCCCAGTTCGTCCAGTTTGCCGATTGATAGATCGTCTCAAGGAATTAATCCAAATAAAGCAGTTTTTACGATAGATTCTAAAACTTCGCAGGTTAATTTATAGATAAAATACAGCACAATACGATTATCTTCGTGTTTTTTTATTTTTTTATTGATGTTTCAGATTTTAATAGTAAATAGTCGAGCTTGTTCGCTTCTCGGATACACTCCTTCAGAATTATGCGCTTTGCAACTGGATCAACTGTTACGTTCCCGTCCACCAGATGGAGTTCCGGCTGCCGCAGTGCAAGAAGGAACCCTCAATACCGACGACGGCACTCTCGTTCTTATGAGCGGAAAGGTAGAACCGTTTAATTCGTACCGTTTATTTTATCGCACGTAATAAACAATAATAATTATTTCAGGTAGTTGAAATGATGACTGGAAACGGAGAAGTCATTGTTGTATCTTTATGGATCCGCCAATTGGAATCGAACGGACCTAGATTAGCCGTTGCCGAGCCCGTTCATATTAAACAAGCTGTGGTAAGTACACTGGCATAATTTTATATATTTTTTTTTCTCAATAATTAACGGAATTTCATGATATACGCAGATATATGCAGATGCCGATACGGGATTAGCGGTAGGATGCGATAACGAAGACGCGGCTCTAATATTTCAATGCGAACATTCCAGTCATTTGATCGGTTTGCAAATATCCACGTTGATACCCTCGATTGTGATGCCTAAAAAAGACGGACCCGATTTATCTAAGCAGATAGCTAAACAGAAAGCTACAGGTTCGTAAAAATCGTATTTATTGTCGTTTTTATTCCGTTTTTATTAAATAAAACATTTCAGGAAGGACATTTGATGGTAACACTTTTCCGCTGTGCTTGTGGATAAAACATCACGAAGCCGTCGACGGTAAAAGCCATATTTCCGGGGATGTCTCATCAAATGAACCGAAACGAATACTAGATATTAAAGTTCGAGTAAGTATAGGTAGTGCCAAAAAATACGTGCCATTTTTTGAGCTCTGGACTCATTCAACACCGTTCTCCATTTTATCCGGTCTGCCGCTACGTTGCTTGATCTTCCGATAAGTTTCAATGCTGCGGTATTCCTGTGTACACAGTCCAACCACCTCAGGCTTAGTCGTCCTTTTCTCCGGAGACAGGAAAGCTTCTTAACCATATGCCTTTTCGGTGGCTGATTGTCGCACCTCTTTGACACGTGACTGGCCCTCCGAAGTCTGGCCACTCTGACGAGAGCTGTGACCAGAATTTCCTTGTGTGATCGGTACAGCTCCTCGTTGCTTCGGATACGCTTTTCCCCATCGTCGAATATGGCTCCAAATATTTGTCACAGTATCCTCCTCTCCAGGATATCCAGTTGTTGCTCTTCTTGTTTTGTCAAAGGCCAACATTCAAACCTGTATGTTAGGGCGAGCCTGATGAGGGTCATGTAGAGGTTGACTTTAGTCTTCTAGGAATCTCGACCATAGATGGTTTTTCTTCGTACTTCCAAAATGGTTTTATTGTTATTTGTAATAAGTTAGCCGAGATTTGTGAATTCATGGACAGTCTCGAAGCTGTACTCTTCGACTCACAGGGGTTTAAGGATTCATGCTTGGCATATGGGCATGTATGAGGAAGACTATAAAATTGATGAGAAATATGTTGTTTTTTCTATTATTGCACCTAATGAACTAATAATATAAGGAACGACACATATTTTTGGCTCTCCCGATATAATTTTAATTATAAAATTTAATTGAACTATTTATTTATTTATATTTTATTACAGGTGTATCATAACGTAAGCGGCCTATTGGTCATAGATGAAACTGGGATGATATCCGCATGTAATCATCATTTCACTATGCTCACTTTCGGTAAAACGCATAAAGAAGTAATAGGAAAATCGATCACTTCGATAATAACAGATTTTTGCCACGAATCTCGGCTCATACATTCATCGGCTCGCAGTCGTAACGCCACGCTCTCGCCCGTTCACAACGATAATTCAGGTACTGATTAAATTAACCATTAAATTACGAATCGATTATATAAAGAACCATTTACAGATTCAGATACTGATCCAATTGAAGCCGGTTTAAGTCCGAAATCATCGGGGAGTCAGAGCGGACGACAGTCTCAAGAATCCCAAGTCACCAGAGACAAATCGTCCAGCGCACTTTGCCTCGACAAGTCATCTAGCTGCCAAAATCTGTATAAAACACATACGCCTACTCCGACACAGGATATGGTATCGAGTATAAGTACGACGGAGCATAGGAACGATGCTGACGTATCCTTTATACCCGACGTCATATCAGGTCTATCAAACATCTCGATGGACGACGATTGCTATAATTTGAGCATATCCAAATCTAGATCTGAAAATATTCTTGGATCGGACAACAGAGAGAATAATCTAAATCTCGCGAATAAATTTAATGACAATAATAAATCGACGGATAAATCGGATTCGGTTTATTTCACGAGCAGAAAATCAGTGGACTACAGCTTGAGTAGTAATCAACGGCCTAAGGGGAACGAGTCTAATCTTAAGTTGGCTTTGGACGGCGGAAAATGCCTAAGCAAAATGACTTCTATGAAATCTCTTATTTCGCATTTAGACAAGAGTAATATGTCGCTCGATCTATGTGATTCGAACGAGACTAGTGCGGATTTTTTAACGCCGATTAACGAGATGCCAATCTCTTGTACCGGAGACATGTTGAACGAGATGCATATGGCTTCCGATAAATCTTTCTCTTTCAAATGCACAGATACGATTATGAAAAGTGATCTAAAATACATTGATGCCGTCAGCGGTAGCCCGAGCAGATCAACCGAACGTACGTATCTCACGTTTTATTTAATTTAAATTAATTTGTTTACAAAAAAATCATAATCATGGTGCAGGTTAGTCCGCTAGCCTTAGGAGGGGCACGCCCCTCTTTGGGTCAGCAGGCCAACATTGCACGCCTTAGTGATAGTCTAAAACAATCCACCCGGGTGTGGCATTGCTTCCATCCGAACGAGTTTCTTTGTTGTCACTATGGCCGGGGACCTAAAGAACGGGGCGAGTTTTTAGGGAGTGGTAATGTGGTGGAAAACGGCTCAAGGTACTATCCCGGCATTTGCCTTTGGGTGGGTAAGGAGCCAGGTCAACCTAGCCCGTTATAGTTGCATCTCTACACCGATTACTGATTACAGAGAACGCAAGCAATGCGTCCCTGGGTGGATTTCCATTTTGAAGCAGGAAGCCAGTCAGTCGCGATTGAGGCAAACAAGAAAAAAGGATAGTCTTGTCCTAATTAATGGGTTCCAAGGAAAATAAAACAATAATTATACAGGATTGGGTTAAAAAAAATATAGTCCTAATGAAGTCACTGATTCGCAGCTCGAACCACGATGCTGGGGGTCACTTCAGGATAGAGACTTTACTTTACAGGCCCCTCCTATGGTACACTGGGCCAGCATACCTTGAGAAGCACAGAGAGAGCAACCGCCTCCACTGTAAAGTATGGCTCTACAGATAAGCATGCCTAACTCACTTTCATAGAGGCACTGACTCGGTGGACCAGGGCAAAGGAGGACCCTGAGGTCGTCGGGAGCGACCTCTCACTGCTCCCTGCTTGTACTGGCCATAGGAGGCTATAGGTGGCCATATCAGAACGGAGTGAGGAATCGATTCCCTTCCCGCTCTTCTCACGCCCAGCACCGCAAGGCTTGCGATAGAGTGGAATTATGCGGGTTTGCCACTTCTGCACACTCCATCCCCTACTCTAAAGGCCGGGAAGTTCTCTAGTGCCCCGCCGTAGCCAAGATGTCTACAAATGTTCCACGTGACATGCTCAAGCTTCCCATCAGACTTATGCTATTAGCCCCTTTCATCGTTTAGAGTGCGGAATTCGACTGGGAGTCAAAGATTGCTCCTCCAAGGCAACAGGTGACAACAGGGAATTCCGTCGCCGAGGTAGAGCCCATAGCGCACCGCCCGTCGGCGGGGACTCTCGCCAAGGTTCTCCTTGTTAGTTTCAGAGGACGGAGAAACCGTAGTGACATGCTTGGCACCCGTCCTCCTACTCACATCCTGCACCACGGGGGGTCGTGGAGGATGCTTCGCAGGATCAACCGTCTCAACAGTAGACACTTGCATCCATAATCAGATCAACCACCCATTAGGGCCAAGGTGCCTTGTTAAGCAGGGCGGCTCTCACCCCGGAGCGGCTGCCACGCTGAAGGCCACAAATGCGGAATGGCCAATTGTGTCATGGGACTTCCTGACCGCTTTAAGCATCCTTTCCCTGTCTGAGTCAATCCCTGGATACTCCCATAGTAAGTATTCAGAGGTTTGCTCAGGGCACTCGCAGTAGTTGCAGGAACCATCCTCTCACAGTCTAAGGTTCTTCAACCGCGCATTGAAGGCTCCGTGACCAGTGACAAATTGGATCTACGATGACATCCTTGTTCACCTATGTCGCTTCCTTCTGTCTTTTCCGCCAAATTGTTATTGGATTCTGGGCTAGTGTGATCTGAGTGACTGAGAACCATGGGGGTTTCTTGATTTCAGTCTGGCATGGGAATGGTGTTTAATGTCTTTGGTTATTATGTACTTCTTATCGATTTTTTAGTATCTTCCCCTTAGTTTTCTAAAGGCAACCTTACGCTGGAGGTCTGCCGGCACAAAGTTGCAGAATGTAGGTAGTCCTCACACAACCCGAGATAATCCTCATTACCTTGTGTAACTCTATGTCTATTTGTAGTAGACCAAACCTATCGTGGTTCTTAACATTGTTGTGTTTGATTTCAGGTGATTGGCAATCAAACGTACCGAGCAATAGAAGTTTAATAACGACGTCTACACCGCAGCCTTTAAAACAGGCCGTATCTCGTATATCTGCGGCTCCGTCACATCCGCTTCATCCGCTTCATCATCAGCTTCAAAAGGATGCAACGTATAAAGGGATAGTTTTCCATAAAGATGGCACAGAATTAAGTATAATGATATTCGTTAAATATTGTATTTATTCATTGGGATCTTCGTAGATTTATTAATATATTTTTTAACGTCACAGGTGTCGTTTATACTGTATCCGAAGTGACGTTGAGAGGAGGCGGAGACGTATTATGCGTATGGGTCGGTGTTTCCGGATCCGATTGTAGCATATTAAATGCATCTAGCATTAATTCGACTGCTGATAGTTCAATATCCATAGTAAATATTATTTTTTTTAATTTTTCCGATTGTATTATCATTTGAATCGTGTTTATAATAGTTTTTCGAATTTGTTCAGGTCCATAAGCAAGGTAGCCATAACGTTAGTAGACCTTTATCTATTTCGTTGTTGAGCCAGTGCGGAGAAGAGCAGACCTCCGGTGAATATAATAAACATTACGTGACGTTGAAGCAAATAGGTATGATTTTGATTTTTTATTTAACGGATGTTAGCCACATAAATATGAACGCAGAGTAAAGTTTATTTATTTTTTATTTTTTCCATCCAATGATTGCTTCCTCCATTGCAACGATTATACGATTATTAACCCGTGTAATTTACAAATGTTTTTTTTATTTTGAATGATGAATTGTAATTAAAACAGGATTACTGGACTAAACTAAGAGATTCATTTAAAAAAATGAGTGAAATTAAAAATTCTTCATACGCTTGTGCGTACATATTTATGTAGCTAACTCTGTATAGTTTAAAAATATAGATTTACTTACAAATTATATATTTGTTATTAGGAAAGGGTGCTTACGGTTGCGTAAAGATGGCATATCGGAGATCAGATCGTTTACTTGTTATTGCGAAATTTATTTTGAAAGAAAAAGTAAATCAACAATTTTGGGTAGAAGGAAAAGAGATCGGCAGGAAAGTTCCGTTGGAAGCGAGTTTGCTTCAAACGTTGAAACATCCGAATATCGTAAGTAATTTTTTTATTTTCATATATCGCTATTATTATTTTTTATAAAATTATTCGTTACAGGTCACCGTATTGGATCTATATGAAAATGATAAATATTTTCAAATGATAATGGAAAAACACGGATCCGGCATGGATCTATTCGAATTTATCGAACGATGGCCGAAATTAGACGAACCTCTAGCATGCTACATCTTTAAACAGGTTCGTCACACTTCGAATCATAATTTTTATCGATTATTTCAATAATTATATGTATTTTTTTTTAGATAAGTCAAGCCGTTGAATATCTTCACTCTCTGTCGATTCTTCACCGCGATATCAAAGATGAAAACGTAATCATCGATAATAAATTCCACGTGAAATTGATCGACTTCGGTTCGGCGACGTTTAGACACGACACAATATTGTTCTCGACATTCTACGGCACTACCGATTATTGCAGTCCGGAAGTGTTGGCCGGAAACAAATATGCCGGTCCCGAGTTAGAGATGTGGTCCATGGGCGTTACACTGTATATTTTAATATTCTTCGAAAATCCTTTTATGGATATAGAAGATACGATACGAGCGTTGCTGATATTTCCGAAATCTATAACTAACGGTAATTCTTATTAAATAAAATTTAAAAATATTGTAATTTATATGTTCGAAATTTGTTTTAGATCTCGAACATTTGCTGCGTTGGATGTTGAATAAGAATCCGGATGAACGATGCAGTATTTTGCAATTAATGTCGCATCCGTGGTTGAATCAAATCGTCCCGATTTCTAATTATAACTTTGCCGATATTATTAATTGCGGTAAGTGTACGATTATTTTTATTATGATGTATATTTTGATAGCTGATGTATATGCTTATCAAACGCAGAGAGTCAAGAAGCAGCGCCGGAGGTGTATTATTCGGGATGGGGCTGTTCCGGATCGCCGTTATCAGTCGAAGAGGATGTATTGTCGCTCACGTCTCGTTCGGCAACGGCTAGTCACACCGATCCTCCAGCACATGCACATATTCTTTCAACCGAAGCCCGTACCGGTAACTATTTCTTTATAAATGCATTTACGATCGATTAAAATATATTTATATTGTAATAATTAAATGTGTAGGAACGGTTTTGCCGTTGGATTGTGCCGTTAAGCAAGAGATGAAAATCTCTAAGGATAATAAAAAACGACGATCGTTAATCCAGGGCGGTGTCGTATCTAACGATAAAGAAGGACAATCAGATAATTATAGCTTGAGATCATCGGCAGAAGTAAGTTATTATTTGGTCATCCCATAAGAAATCTATTATATACAATCTATTTCTCGTCTCCAGAAAAATTTGCGAGAAAAAAGGTTGTGTTCTAGGTCTTGTGACAAGTGTGATACAGATGTATTCTGTGGCTCTGCTTTGTTATCTCTATTCAAATACCTGTAAAGGTTTGATAAACGTGGTTAAATACAGTCAACCCTTCTGCAACGTTCAGATAAGGACCACGCTATAGAAAAAAACGCTGTAGAAAGTTAGGCACCCATACAAAATTTGGGGGTTAGGTTCTTTTAATTGTATTTTGCGATTTGAAGCAAATCAAAAATTTGACCCATTTAACCTTGAAAATATTGTGTTTTGTAAAATAATGTTTTGTAACGCTATAGGAGGGTTGACAGTATTACAGGAGGATTTGTGACCATGGACCATGACGATTTATTCTCACTAATCTCGAAAAACAATATTTATAGACTGCTTTTATGTTAAACACGTTACGAAAGAAGCGAGTGACGTGTGTAGCCCCTGGTACTCTCTGTTTAGTGATCTCTGGCAGTGATAACACTCGTGGTCCAGTGCCAAGAGTATCTGCAGAGGAGTACTCGTCTAATGATCCCGACCAGAGGCCGGTTGAGGGTCTTTGTATCCTTGTACCTTGTGTATCAGTCCGCAGCTGTGTCAAGGATGCTGAGGCTGAGTCTACAGCCAGAATGTCAGCGATTATAGTGATCAGCTAGCCTGTAATTGGTTAGTCGATGTGGTTTGCCATGGGAAAGACGAGAGGATATATCCAGTCGTCATGGTGGCATCTGTGTATTTCTCAGTAGCGCAACAAGTTGCCGACTACATCTTACGACGGAGGAATATGCGGGAACGTCTTAACGTTTCGACTTTTGTCTGCAATTGCGAAAAAAAAAAAACAATTTTTGTCTGTCATGGGGATGCTTTTTCTCGCTTGCATCCGGTACGATGTGCCAAGTGCGAGTGACACGTGATGTGAGAGCTTAGTCTGCGGCGAGACATCGCCAAGTGCGCCTGTCATTTACGTGTCGTATTCATTAGTTAAAAAATCCAAATTATGAAGCATATGAATAACTATTCTTAAAATAATCCATTTTAAAAAAAAAATTAAAATATAGATAAAGAATTCATCAATATTTTGACTGTTTGGGGTCTCTGAGAGACCCCCTTCGTCGACGTGGTTGTTTTCGAGCCGCCAAGATGAATGGGTTAATCGTGAGAATTGGCCCATAAATTTTGTTGATGGCATTTCTCATTAAAACAAATTAAGTCAAACGAGAGCCTGCAAAAATAATGGATTTCTTTCGGGATGACCTAATATATATTTTTTTCATTTTAATTTAATCAATTTTTTCAGATATTGGACATATCGAAACCGATGTCGGACGCAGGTATTACGGATCTGAGCTCGGACGCGACGGGAAAGTCCGCCTGCGAGTTCGAACGCGACACGGACGATCCGTACGAGTGCAACAGTTGGGACGAGTGCGATCAAGAGAGCCTATCTTAACGGAACTGTGATATTTTACATCAATTTCTAGACCCCTTAATTATGTAGTAAAATTTAATCTTATGACACTTTCGCCGCCGTATTCCCATTTTGATTCATTCTTCAATGAAATAATGAGACTTATATATATATATTTAACGATGTTATATACATAGATTCTATCAAATGACGTATTTTTTGTCCTGTAAATAATTTCGTGTATGCGTAATTCGTCTCTCCGTGGGTTCTGTGATAAATGTAGGTTTACGCAATCGTGATTTCGGTTTGTTTCGCATTTTTTTTATCGTTTTTACGCCATGATTCCGATCATATATTATTGGTCGCAGTAGATCTCGTAGTTTATAAGAAATATTTTCTTATCTATGTAATTGTGCGATTTTTATTTTATTCGTTTTATACGATTGCATAGAATAAAAGGATATTTTATTGACCAAATAATTGTGCTGACCGTACCGCTCTACGTTTTATTTTATTTTATTAAATTAGGATTTCAATCTAAGGATTTAAATGTATATTCGCACATATGTGCAAAAATTAATATAATTATTTTACCGTTTGGATGCAGCGTATTTGCAATTTTTATTTGACAATTATTAATTAAAATAAATTTAAATCGTATCCAAAGGGTTGATATTCGTGTTAATTTTTCCTTCGATTCTTTAATGGCACGCTTATATAGTGACGTTAACGGTAAGTTTGCAATTAAAGTGTTAATCGCATTTTTAAAGAAAATTCTTGAAGGTTTTGAAGGATCCTTTTTTTGGGTTCCGGGTTCAAGCAGTTATAATGTATAATTCTAAAAAAATCCCACCACACACGAGAACCTTCTTTATTATTAGTGATGGTCGAGGGGTCGGAACAGGCACTTCTCCGGAAGAAAGCCATTGTTTTTCGTACAGGATTATTGTAGAGCACCCACTTCTCATCTCCATTTATAATTTGTCGCAAAAACGGATTGGCTTCATACCAAGACGAAAGAGACGCACAGATGCTACACCGTTGATCGAGCTCTGTCTCCGCCAATTCACGGTGATCCTAAACTGTAGACCAAGGACAGCCAATCTCCAATGATAATTCATTAATTGTTTGACGAGGATCTGAATCCATTATCGCCTCCAGGATATCGTTGTCTAATTTTTAGGGTCGTTCTTTTCATGCGACACCTTTGAGATTCCTATTTCCTTTTTTTAACTCTTTAAACCACCGATGACACTAGTTTAGTTTCAGAATATCCCTGTATCGGTAATTTTTTTCACTGCTTCGTTTGCCTTCATTCGTTGATCGAAAAAAAAATAGCATACAATGACGTAAGTGTGCTTCTTCTATTGTTGGCCTTAACATCT
>JAGXCT010035829.1:0-62863 GCA_022495035.1 Philopotamus ludificatus | reverse complement strand
GATGCGAGCAAGAAAAAACATCGCGCACGTGGCAACAGAAGCGAATATTGTTGTTTTATTTTTTTTTTCTTTGCTGTCAATGATTATTTCTTATATTTATTTTTTAGACTCCTTTAGACAAATACAAAATTTTTGTGACATGTAGGATTTATTTATTGATTTATATTAATAGAATTATTCGAGAAAAATCCAAAACTGGTGGTCCCAAATAGACCCCCATCGGCACAGCTAGGTTAACGGTTAATTCAAACTTGTATTTTAATGAATATATTAAAATAAGCTTTTTACTGTCATTCACGGCTAGACATTAAGATATGGCATGTATAAAATGTATGAATAATGTATAAAATTGACCCACAAAAGGTTATCATATTTTTTTTAGACGTAGAATATTTTAACAATGCAGAATATATTGAGTATGAATTGTTGTCGGACATATTTCTGATCTAAAAATCAATCGGATTGAGGCTAAATTCCTTGTCAGTATTGGCCATGGCTTATCAGAGGGCAATACTTGTAGTTTTATTGAATTGCTTGATGATTAAATCGACTGCACAGCATAGAGGTGCGTATGTTTAGTGCCGATTGATGAATATCTAATATATTTTTTTCTTTTGTGTTTATATTAATGAATTTATCATTTAAAATTTGTAAAAGTCCATCAGAAGATGGACCTACATTTATATCACAGGCTCAAACACACCGAGTAGTCATCGGAGAGACGTTGCTATTACCTTGCCAAGTGCAAAATCTCGGTATGGTCATTGTTTATTGTTGTAATCGCTACAAAATAGCAAAATCATCCATGAAAATATTTATTTCTAGGAACATCGGTAGTAATATGGAAACGAGCCTCATACGTACTAAGTGTCTCTAATTTGATGGTGTCAAGAAATAATCGTTTAAGACTAGTAAACGGTTACAATTTACAAATAGCACAAGTCAGTCCACAGGTAAATTTTTCAAAATTATGAGATATGTTATATTTAATATAAAATTTATTTTATTTAATAAAAGAATATATTTTAGGATCAGGGTAATTATGTATGCCAAATTAGTGATAGTAAAATTCAGGAACAAGTACATACTGTGGTGACATTAGTACCGCCATCGGTGAGAGTAATGCCGGAATCCGGAAGAGCCGTTGTAAAAATAGGTGAAGCGGCAAAATTAGAATGTCGCTTCACGGGAAATCCCTCGCCGACCGTCACTTGGACAAAATTGGTAAATATTAAATATAATGTTGGAATAATTATGCGCTATCATGATCATAATCATAGGCACAGCAGCCTTATTGTAGAACCCTGGCTTCATCCAACACCCTTCTCCATTTTATCCGTTCTGCTGCTATGTCGATCCATCTTCCAGTAAGTTTTGATGATGCAGTGTTCTTCTGTACACCATCCAACCAACTCAGCCTTGGTCTTCCTTTTCTCGGAGGATAGGAAGGCCATGTTAACCATAAGCCTTTTCGGCGGCTGACTGTCCCGCATCCTTGACAAGCGACTGGCCCACCGGAGTCTAGCCACTCTGACGGGTATATCCTTGTATAGTCAGTACAGCTCCTTGTTGCTTCGGATATACCATTTACTGTCGTCGAATACGGCTTCAAATATTTGTTTCAGAATCCTCCACCCTAGGATATCCAGTTGTCCTTCATCTTGTTTTGTCAGAGCTCAACATTCAGATTCATATTTTAGGACAGGCCTGATGAGGGCCATGTGAAGCTTGACTTTAATCTTTTTTGAGAGAAACACTACCGTAGATGCTTTTGAAGTCCAAAGTAGCAACTGTTTGCCATCATGGTTCTTCTTCGTACTACCAAATTGCATTCATTCTTATTTGTCAAAGCGAGCCGAGATATGTGAATTCCTGGACGGCCTAGAAGCAGTACTTTCAGGGGTTCATGGATTTGTCCTTGGCATATGAGCATGTATTTAAGTCCCATATCAATTGCCACTCTCACTATTCGCTGGCATGCACCTTGAGAGCCGCCCGAGATCTGGTCACAATGTCTATATCGTCCTCATAGACAAGTAGCTGCACCGATTTATTAAGAATGGTGCCAGTTGTTTCCACCCCAGAGTCTCTTATTACCCGATTGAGTGCTATGTTAAACAACAAACATGCTAGTGCGTCATCCTGTCTTAAACTGTGGTGTCTCAAATTCTCAAATTCTTCAGATAACTAATATTATGCGCTATTCGTATATAAAATATATTGTTCTCGTTCTATCAGAATGAAAGCATGAACATCGGCAATGATCAGCTGTTGGTGATAGAACAAGTGACCAAAACGTCGGCTGGTATATATCATTGCGTCGTCGACAACGGAATTGGACCTTCAGTGCACAGAGATTTTTATCTACAAGTTAAATGTACGTGTATATCATTATTAGGTAATGAAATATAGCTTAATATTTAATGACAAAATTATAGTTCAGCCGGAAATAGTGGTGGAGAAATCATGGATACATAGCACAGAAGGCTATCAAACTGAGTTGGTTTGCACTATTGAAGCTGATCCTTCTCCAGACGTAATTAAGATCCATTAAAATGCAATTATTTTACAATTCTTGTCAACATCAATCGTCATCTTTTAGGTTTTGTGGTATCATAATTCATCTATAATATCGTTGAACGATAGAATTACAACAACCTCATATCATCAAAATCATTCTCTTCTCATTACAAACTTTCAACCTGAAGATTTCGGGATTTACAGGTAACTTTAAAGCATTTCATTATTCAATTTAATATGTAAATGGAAAATGTGATAATTAACGAATATCATATTTCAGTTGTGTCGCGGAAAATAGCGTGGGAAAAACAAAAGAGCACATTGAAGTATGGGGACGACCCGGACTTGCTTTGTTTTTGTCGGAACCATTATCCCCTTGTCCCCATGAGTACAATCTTTCATTTGAATTAGACAGTTATCTTCCATTAGACGAGTTACGAGTGCTTTACAGACAAATTCTGGTTAACAGTTTATCGAATAATATTTAAAAAAATGAAAGAAAAGTATATTTAACGATTTAACTTATTTATCTAGATGAGTGAACCTGGTAGTTGGCAAGACGTTTCGTCAAAAGTGCTTTTTGGTTCGCAAAGAAGTCTCTCTCATAGCATCACTCATGAATTTCAAGGACTAGAATCCGGAGCGACGTATGAAGTCATAGTTCAGGCAAAGAATAGTTATGGCTGGAGTGAGGTACGTATTATTAAATTATATTATTGGATTAAATTGTGGTGCAATGCGTTATGCAATTTTATATATTTCAGGCTAGCGATATATTTAAATTCCGCACAAGAGATGTCGTGGACGGGTGGAGTCGTGATGGAAGGTTTACTTCCTGGTTAATTAGATATATTGATAAAATTTTGAAACTTATACATTTTTAATAAATAAAAATCAATGTAAAATATTAATTAATGATTATTTTTTAAGTTGATTCGTGTGCTAAGCGTGATTTAAGGGTTTTAAAGGCATTTTCTATTCCATGGAATACTCGTAATTATAAAAATAAAAAAAAAATTGTCATGATTTCTTCTCTTTACAAACAAATCTACCAGATGCTAAGTTTGCATTTAGCACTGATATTAATAGACGTATATTATTAAATTGCATATCTACTTTTTGGAAGTTGATAACTTTTAAATTGTACAAAGATCATAAATAGATTTATTATATATTTTTACGGGTGTATTAAATTATGAAATCAATAGAATAAATCATTCAATAAAATTCTTGTAATGATTTATGTAATACTATTTATCCAGCTATAAGTTCATAACTCCGTTAAATAGCACCGACTAACCAAATGACACTTTCACCAGTGTTGCTAGCCTTTAATGATAAATCGATACGAAAAGCAGGGTGAAATATTTTTCATTACAAACAATACCAATAAGATTTAAATTTGATATTTAAAAATGTTAACTAGATTAAAAATATGGCAAATACTTTATTCAAATGTATTTTTTTTGTCGTTCATGTTACTCATTTATATTAATTTTTATGTAAAACAATAATAAACACCTAATAAGAAATTATTCATAATGATTTAATGATATTATTTTGAAATTTATCGTTTTAAAACATAAAATCAGTGAAAAAGAGTTGATGTTTGTAATAAGTGTTGTGAAGCGATATTGGTTAATGGACATATAACGCGGTGTTAGATCGAACCGGCGAGTATTGGCGCGAGTGGCAACACCGCGGCGTCCGCTGTCGGCTGTGCTTTAGCTGTCGATTGCGGGCGATAGCGAGCGGCGACATGCTGCCCAACCCTAAGAAGGACGGCGGCCCCAACGCCGAGTTCTTCCAGGCACCCGAGACGCTCGTGCACTTCGACGCCATCCGTCTCTGGCTACAAAAGAACTCCAAGAAGGTACATACCAGCCACTAGTCATTACATCGTTGAGAGCCGCTCTGCACTCGAGTGGCGAGCGTTTGTGCACATATACGATCAATGCCTCGAAGATTTCACTCAAAATTGATTAATAACCGCCTCTTAACATAGTTATGTGTCAAGCATAATATGTTTGTGTGTGTGTGAGCTTATTATCGACACTACAGGATGAACTGATTCGTCATATTCCAGAGGATATTGAATATAATTTTAAAGTTACGAAAAATTATTGTATATTGTCCAATATTATTTATTTCCTCAAATTATACAACGTACCAACGATAATTGTTATATTACAAATGCGTCAAATTTATATCAATGTATTAACATTCAACCTTCTGATTAAGTTATCGTGAATTGTACCATTATTATATTTGCAGTTATTATAGCGTTTGTCGCATATTTTATTCGATATGATAAAAATGAATAAATAGTTCGTACTCGGTGCTTACTCTCGATATAAGCGATAATATTAAAATGTTATTTGTCTAATAAAATTCAATTAAAACCCGTTTATATTTATTTACTTTCAGTATGTACAGACAGAACCTCCGACGAAGGAGAGCCTTTCTCAGCTCGTTATACAATTGATTCAATACCAAGAGGCTAAATTGGGAAAAAATGCAACCGAACCGCCATTTACAAGGCTGCCAGTGAGTATTATTTTATATTACGTACTGCATTAAAATATTATTATAAATTATTAAAATAAAACATAGTGCGTTGTGGATCATTTTATTGATGACAGGGTTATATCGAATAGAGTTAGCTGCTGAAATCTCTTATAAAATAGGCGTGGAAATTGTCTTTACTGTTTATTCGTCAAATATAAAATATTTTCCATCAAAATGAAATGAATAATCTTAATCATTTATTATAAATTGTACTTTATTAATCAGTATAATGTAATTTATCATTATTATTATTTAATAATTTATTTTTATTCACACTTCGGTATTGTCATATCATTAGCCGGATGACCGCGGGCGCCAGAATTTTTTAGCTGGTACAACTCGCCTCCGGGCACATTTCCACGTGATGATGTTGTAATATATAAAACGTCCAGATTTGGTCCGCCCCATGTTACGGAAGTAACTTGTGGTGTTCCCGGAATCGGATATGTTTTTACAAGTCTGCCGAGGTGGGCCTGTACGACGATTACCTACGAATAATTTAAATTTCATTATAATTAAATGCATAAACATATATACGATTGTATCTTACAGCTTCTCCACCGAACAGAGCTATCCATAGGTTATCGTCGGCATCGATAGTCATGCCGTCGGGAACTCCGTTAATTTTATGGGCTTCCAAATCAAATACAACTCTTCTATTGCCTGTTTTAAAGATTAATAAGTCGTTATTATATTAAAATGCATATTTATTATTTGATATTTGTATATATATTGTTTTACTTAGTGTTCCGTTTTGGGGATGAAAGTCGAAAGCGTCAATTTTTTTCGTGGGCGAGTCCACATAGTACATTATATTGCCATCGGCAGACCATGCAATGCCGTTCGATACGGTCACGTTTCTGACTTGAAATTGTGCTTCTATTTTATCTGCGTTACAAGCGATTTTGTAAAGATCTCCTTTTCCTTCCTCGACCATATTATTTTCCTCGGGACCGATTGTTCCTGAATTGATAATAATATATTACGACTTAATCCAAGGTTCGTTTGTATTTTATATTAAATTATTTACCTATCCATAAACGGTTGTTAGCATCGACTTTTCCGTCGTTTAATCTGGCTCCTTTCGGGATAGGCGCAAACGAGACAATGTCTTCCAATTCGATTTGAGAATCATTCCGGCCATCCCACTTCAATAGTTTGAGCGTATCGCCGACTCCGACCGCAAATGTATTTTGTTCATCTTTTATTGGTACAATCACCGTTACATCGCCTTCAGCTGCACGATTAAAAATAATTTTAATTATTCTAATAATTTGAATGGTTTATTGAATTTTTTCTCACATATATGGCACTTGGTTACGTTTCCCGATTCCGGATGTAATCTCCAGACATCTCTCTGTGTTATGTCGACCCAATATAACGCCTGCTCTTCAACACTCCAGTGTGGTCCTTCGCCATGCTCAATCGGTGTAGTCACCTAAACACAAATCAATATTTTATAATAGAAAAAAAAAATATTCATATTAATGAAACATTATTTTATATGCAATTTCTCTTTGCCATAATCTTTTCATGGCCGCGGAATATATCTTCACTCTATCGTGATTCGTCATGCATCATTTAAAGCATTTAATTTATTGATATTTATTATAATAAATTTCATTTCTATGTTGGAAGTATGTCATATTTAAATATTTGCGTATAGAATTTAAGACGATAAGCATTGTGTTCATATTTATTTAATTTGGACAATTTATTTTGAATGTAGGGTTCGATTAAAAAATATGTGGAGTTTTTGTTTTTATCAAAAAAATCATTATCTATTCGGCAATATTGGTTTTGTCCCCTTTAATGGCTATTGTCACGCCGGTGTGACAACTGTTAACCACACATATGTTGGAAGCTTTTTGTCAAGGCTATTTGGATGAGAATGTGTTCATTTGATTCATGGGAATATCTGAACCCATAAATTCGAGTTTAAGTTACATTTTGGCATTAGTAAATTTATTCGCGAACGGGATGTAGTTATGTTTTTTATTAAATTTTTTAGCGATTAAAGGGCTTAATCTCAGATTGTGAATCATCATATCATTACTGTGTTCAAGCCGAGACAAGGATTTTTTTGCACATAATATTAGCTACGGCTTTAATTAGGTAAAGCGGAAAAACATTTTAGACAAAAATATTTAAAGAAAAACTGTAAAAGATTATTCCGTTATATATTTTACATGGTCTTCATATCTATGATCTACCTCCACAGAATAGGCATAGTTTTTAATACCTCTTTTATTAATTTTTGGTGGTTTTTTTTATTTAAATATAACTCATTAGTCTTTTTTACATTTGTAACTCAATAATTAATTGACAATTTATAGAAAATATAAAATTTCTCGATACTGAACGTAACGATCAAAAAGGTACCTTTGTCTGAATGGTGGGATTGTAAAGGAATTATTTATTATAAAATTCCTAAATATGGCCGGACAATATCGGCACAGTCCTATTGTGATAAATTGGAACGGTCACTCGGAAATTATTAATTATTTTTTGTTAGAGCAGTCATCTAATTTTTTTATGACCTTATAATTCTAAATCCCCTAAAATTTTTGTCCGATTTATTTAAATTTTTAAAATTATTTATTATTAATTACACCATCTCTTGTGGTGTTTGAATAGAAGGTGTATGAATGCCGCAATGTTTAAGTGATGAAAGCAAATCTGTAGGGGTTAGTTTGTATCAAGAATTAATAAAATTAGAGAAAACTTCAGTATTTTTTTAACTTTTTGCGACAAGGGATGAGAAATGTCGAACCAATGTCGCAAAAACTTTGTCTTTCTAAAGAGTAGGTACCTTTGAAAATGCCAAAACTGAACCTAGCGTTCAAAAAGGTATATTTGTCGGAATGGTGGGATTGTAAAGGAATTATTCATTATAATTTTTTTAAATATGGCCAGACAATATCGGTATTGTGATAAATTGGAACGATCGATCGGAAAACATTAATTATTCTTTGTGCAGTTAGTGCAGCAACTTTATCTCTCAAAATTTTTGTCCATTTTACTTAAATCTTTGTAATTATATGCCGTCTCTTTTACAAAATTCGAAGCACAAATATAAGTTGTACGTATATGAGATTGCCTCGTTGGCATCTGCAGTTATTTGCGCAAAAAAATAAAAAGACTCCAGCGTGTCGTCAGCTGTCCGTAATGTGTTATTAAATAATTTATCAAAAAATTATTTGAATTGAATTGAATTAATTTTAATGCCAAACTGCAATTAATTTATATTTGATAATTAGATTTTAACCGCTAACAACTTTGTAACAACTATAGCAAATTTTTGCAATGAAAAAATTAACCTAACGTTATTTCGATATTTATATATAAAAACTTTTAATGAAAAATATAGATATTTTTTAAAAATTATTATAAAAAAGTTTTGTTATCCCTGATTTTTTTGAAGAGTATACATTATCTAATTCTCATTGTTCTTAAAATCCGACTAAAATCTAAATTTCAGATCAATCAGATTTGTCAAATCTCAGATTTTATTGTTTTGTCTTGGAAATTGTGACTTGGATATTTTTTTCGAAGATTGACCTCTGGCGCCGCAGCGATTGTGCCAACCTTGTTTTATGCAAAAATAATCGATGGAAAATCATAATGGCTGACCCCAATATGGGATCCGCCATCTGTGTCGATTTTTCCAACTCTGTCCTAGGTCGACGGCGCTGTCCTATCACGAAGCTGACATGTTTAACCCCAGGTGCCAATCGAAGGTGCACAACTACAAGACACGTTTTTTTATGGCGAATAAAAATTGTTATGATGCAATACATTCCTATGGTGCTTCAAGTGTCAGATTTTTATGGCGGTTTTTAGTAGTTAATTGTAAATAATCTGCGGTTTTTTCATCGGAGGATGATCGATCATGATACAAAGTATCGTAAATCGAAAATATAACGGTTGAATCGATTTCCTATTGTGGTTTTGAAGAGTCATATGCATAAATAAAGCGATGTTTACATGCTCGGAGAAGATTTTTTCAAAGCACTTATTGATCTTTCAGACGAACCGTCACGGCTGCAAAAACAAAGCCGCGATTGAGATGCACTCCGCGCCTCGCGATACGGTTGTTTTGCACGCTTATTTTTTATTTTATTGTCTGGGGATGTGCGATTGTGCAATCAATGGTCGTATTTTTCGGGAACGACAGGGCCGGACGCTAACCGACGCGACGCGATTGAAAACGAGCGCGCGAAATTTTGAATATTAATTCGGTCACCTTTTCGAGCTCGGGGGCCGCGGAGACTGCGGCAAGAATCAGCACTAGCAGCAGCATCTCGAGTCGGACTACAGGTCGCGATCGGGGTCGGGCGATGTATGATCCGTAGCCGTTGTCATACGACGGTAGATGTCAGTGGCACTCAACATTTTCGTTTTTTTTTACAATTTTTTTCCAGACTTAAGACTAATAATTTCGACCATGTTTCTGCTGTCAAAACGCAACTTTGCATTTTATTTAACTCCTATATGACCGGAATAAATATGATTTTTAGATTATGATTAAGATCCTCATCCCTCGATTTACGCGGTACTTAGCACGAAAAACCCGTGTAAAAATGTATCCATATAAAAAATTGAGAACACGTCCTTAGACTATTATTTTTATATTTCATATTAATCTATTTTATTTATTTAAATGCTTCTTTTATTTCTTCTACAGCATTGAAATAAATTTTAATTGCTCGTATTTTCATAATATATTTATTAAACAGTGATGTGGGAATATACGCAGTTTATTATCCGTTGGTAAAACCACATAAAAATTCATAATTATAGATATTAATGTTAAGCTGTTAAAATGACACCTTTGTCACAATTATTTTATTTTGTTGTGGCGATAAATTATAACACCTCGGCTAATCATTTTTTTTTTATGTAATTGAATAATCAATATTATTAAATATATACATCAATCAACAATTACTGTAATGGCTTATAATAACGTAATCTTTATATATATTTTTTAATAATAACAAATTATATATTGGTATTGGGTCATGTGGGATAGAGAACTGTTTATGTTTGAAAAAAAGAATTGCGTTCTTAAAAATCTTTTTCAATTAATATTTATTTACTTATTTATTTTATATCATTGATTATTAGTTGGAATGTAAAGACGCAACCTTGATGTTCTAATAGTCGTAATAATCATAAAATTCATATATATTTTCACTCATAAATGTAGGATAGTAAATGTAAGGGGTAACCAACAAAAATATTGTTTTTTTGACATGGTCCTTTGCAGTAGTCGATTGTGTTTTGGTTATCGATATATTTTTTTTCTATTGGTTGGTGGATATATAAAGCACAACTTTCAATAAAAAAAATTTAGATGAATGCAGCATGTTTTATCTCACAAAAATTATAAGAATCAAAGTGAAAACCGGTTTTTGATGTTTATTTTTCATGCAAATCCAAAGATTTTTATGCAAATGGATATTAAAATTACTAGAAAGAAGGAAAAAAGTCATAGCTATCGAGGTAGACTATTTAATTGATATAGTAATATATTTTTTTATTAAAAAATACGAGATTTTCACCCAGTACTCCTTTTCTATCATCATCATCATCATCATCATCATAGGGGCAACATTGTAGAGCCCTGCCCTCATCCACCACCCTTCTTCATTTTATCCTGTCCGCCGCTACGTCGACAGGAAGACTTGTTAACCATAAGGCTGTCTGTCCCACATCCTTGACACGTGACCGGCCCACCGGAGTCTGGGCACTCTGACGTCAGCTGTGACCGGTATATCCTTGAATAGTCGGTACAGCTCATCGTTGCTTTGGTTATCCCATTCCCTGTCGTCAAAAATGGCTCCAAAAATTCATCTCAGAATCCTCCGCTCCTAGATATCCAGTTGTCGCTCATCTCGTTTTGTCAAAGCCCAACATTCAGATCCGTATGTTAGCACGTGCGTGATGAGGATCATGTAGATTTGTCAACATGGATCTACTTCATACTTCCAAATTGGTTTCATTGTTATTTGTAATAAGTGAACTGAGATATGTGAATTCCTGGACGGTCCCTAAGCTGTACTCTTCGACTCTCAGTGGTTAAAGGACTCGTCCCTGGCATATGGGCTTTTACTCCTTATATATAACAACAATAATAGTGTTTTAATATTAAGATATTGTTTTCAAATGCAAATCATTTATCATATATTTATAAATAAATATATAGAACAATTAATTAATGTAAAAACCGTTTTTCTTTCACGTTATGAATTACTCATCGATTTTAATAATTCGGTTTTACCGTTTATAATCTTTTTTCCTGGTTTAATTTGAATTGTTTATTTTCAGATGAAATGCTTTTTGGACCTGAAGCCAGGTGGGGCGCTATGCCAGATTCTCGCTACCATGTTCCGCTACAAGGCGGAGCAGAGGTGGCGAAAGTTCGATTTCCAGGTTGGTAAGGTATGCATCCTTGTGTGTCGGCGTTTCACCATCACCTCCACCACCAACACTGCCACCGGTCCGAGGCTGCCTCGGCCGTTCACCTGCTTGTTTTTTGCGTCCACATAATACTTCTTTTGCCACAGTTTTTTTTTCTGCACGTAAATTTTATATCTCAACATAGATATAGCAAGTTAGAACTCGGATTTTATAATACACGAGTATGAAAATGTGGCAAATCAAATATTATATTGTGTTAACCACGAATAATATGGGAATGTTGCTTTTGTCAAATAATGAGATATGATTTTGTCGTAAAAAACTAGTTTTTCATGAATATTTTTTATATCTCATTATTTTCATTGCAAAATTGCTTTGTAAAATTATTGTGTGTAATCCCCGTCTTCCAAAAAAAATGGTAAATAACAACCGATTCATCATTGCTTGTGTCTGAGTAAGTGTTTTTATAATATTTATTAGTTAATTTTCAACTATTTGTGATTAATACTTCAATTTTTGACGTATGTTTATAAATTAATCCACTATGTTTGTGTT
The DNA here is from genome assembly GCA_022495035.1 of Philopotamus ludificatus. NCBI lineage: Eukaryota > Metazoa > Arthropoda > Insecta > Trichoptera > Philopotamidae > Philopotamus > Philopotamus ludificatus. Next base: position 50,794 of record JAGXCT010035829.1, on the reverse strand, counting down.
CGGTTTAACCTCATGTTTGTGTTACTAATTATGCTATGCAACAAATTTAAATATATGTTTAGTGAATGTGATATATATTTGAATTACGTGGAATATTTAAGGATTTTTATAATTATGTGAACATGTTTAAATTGATTTTTATTTCAGCATTCATATTAGGCTCGTTTCCATCGCATTTCTAATCTCTTTTTTTTTTCCACGATAACAGAATCCGTCCCGTAAGGATTTAAATATACAATTGATGATGGAAATTGAGAGTAGTCTGCTCGAGGCCGAAGCCATGAGACTGCCGAGCGTTTTCATTAGACCGGACGTCGATAGACCAATGGCGACTCGCATTCGTGAAATCATTGTATCGCACCAAGGAGATATATGCGGTACTTATATATCATTTTAGTGATTATATATTTATTTTCATGATGTAATGTGTTATTAATTTTTACAGAGGAAGAGGACGAGGCGACGCATATCATCTATCCACCGGCAGATCCGCTCGAAGAGGAATATGCTCGTCCCGTGATGCGTCGTGGCCGATTCGTATTATTGCATTGGTATTATTTACCGGACAGTCACGATTCGTGGGTCTCTCTAGAGTTACCCGTAAGTAAATAATGATATATTCTATTTATAATATATTTTTTTATTGTTATGCAATTTATTGTGACAGATTGACGCTCCGGAGAGTCCGCAAATTGATTTGCAACATCAACGTCCCGAACCGTGGCGTGTTTCAGCGTCATGGGCTCTCGATGTTCACACGTATAATGAATGGATGACCGAAGAGGATTATGAAGTAGATACAAACGGAAAGAAAAAGGTTATTTTTATTATTATGATTATTATTATTATATTTTATTTTAGTATTATATTAAATATGCGATTTTAGATCCACAAACTTCGTTTATCCGTCGAAGACATGATGCAGACTGGCAATGCCGAATCCAATGTAAAAACAAAGAAAACCAAAAGGAAACGTTCGCCCTCGCCACCTCCAGTTAAAAGTAAAAGGAAAAGGTATGTTTAATGTTTCATCATTTTATAATATGAGATAATTGTGAGATTTAATGAATAATTTCTATATTTAGTCGCGGAGGCCGAGCTAGTAAAGTGGATGGACCTGAAAATGAAGATACAGCGTCTCGAGATGCAGGAGAGGAGACTGCCCCGGAGCCCACCCCTCCGTCTCCGGCACAGTCTGCGGCAACACCCGCGCCTGCGTCGGTCACAGCTCCAGCCTCTCCGGCGCCTCCACCCCCTCCGCCCGCCGCTCCATCGCCGCCACCTCAACCTGATGCGCACGGGGAGGACTCACAAGGAAAAGCTAGCGATACAAATACACAGGTATAATTTATCATCTTGATAATTATTGTTAAATAAAAGTGATTGTTTTTCAACCGTTTTATTTATTTTTTAGGACTTTATTACTAAGGATGACGTAGAAGACAACGTCACAGAACAGACGCACCATATAATTGTGCCGTCGTACGCTGCATGGTTTGATTATAATTCGATTCATACAATTGAGAAGAGGGCGCTCCCTGAATTTTTCAACGGAAAAAATAAATCAAAAACCCCAGAAATATATCTCGCATACAGGTATTTATATTTTTTTTATAAAAATATATTGAACATAAAAATAAACAAAGATTGCGGGCATAAATATAATACAATCAACCCTCCTATGGTGTCAGCATAGGGACTACGCTACAGAAAACCGTCCTATGGCTGCTCTATAGAATGGAGCGCTATAGGAGGGTCGACTGTAATATCATATGTAGAAAAAAATAATAAAAGAATTGTAACATTTGAACATTCTGGATTAAAATGCAAATTTTCATTCATCAAAATAGATAAATCCAAGAACAATAAATGTGAGTTTCACTGTAATTATATTTTGTTTGTTTCAGAAATTTCATGATCGACACATACAGACTGAATCCAAACGAATATTTGACGAGTACGGCCTGCAGACGAAATTTGGCAGGCGATGTCTGTGCAATTATGCGCGTTCACGCATTCTTAGAGCAGTGGGGATTGTTGAATTATCAGGTTTGACCACGTTACGACATATTATCGACAATTTAATTAATTAAATAATTAATGTATACTTTATTTTACGTACAATAGATTGACTCTGAAATGCGACCGACTACGATGGGTCCTCCGCCCACTTCTCACTTCCACGTGCTCTCGGATACACCGTCTGGCTTACAACCAATTAATCCATTGAAGAATACACAGCCTTCACCGGCGAAACCGATTCTCGTCGGTCAGTAACTTTTCCTTATTATTGAGATAAAAAGTTATACGATTTTTATAATGTATTTTTTTGTTGTTACGTTAGATAAATTGCAAAATATGGATAGTCCGCAAGCTCGGCTCGACATTGACGGCAGCATCAAACAAGAACCCGGCGGTGTTGACATCAACGGACAATTCGGATTAAAACTCGACCAGTCAGTTTCGTTTTTATATTCAATTACGTATTCATATTTTCTGCTTTGATTTTATTATAATTTTATTCGATAGATACGGACGGACGAGTATTCGCGCCGGAGTCGGAGGACCGCGTACCGGCGCCCGAGCGTGGACCGAACAAGAAACACTGTTGCTGCTCGAGGCGTTAGAATTATATAGAGACGATTGGAACCGAGTGTGTCAGCACGTCGGCTCACGAACGCAAGACGAATGCATTCTGCACTTTTTACGATTGCCCATTGAAGATCCGTATTTGGATTGCGATGCCGCTGGTGATTATATTTTATTAAACCGAGATTTTATCCGAACGAATATTATCTAATGTTGTTTTGTATTGAAAAGGTGGCGTTTTGGGTCCTCTTGCATACCAGCCTATTGCGTTCAGCAAAGGCGGTAATCCGGTGATGAGTGCGGTCGCTTTTCTCGCATCCGTCGTTGATCCTCGCGTAGCTGCAACTGCGGCTCAAGCAGCCATGGAAGAATTCGCAAATATTAAAGTATGCTTTTTTTTATTACTAGTCTTTTATTTATTATCGGTTATTAGCTGTATGCACTTTACTGGGGGCTTCCTTCAGCAGTTTTCCAGTAATTAAATTGTAACCTGTAGCCTTTTTTTGATTCCGGTAATTTTTAATTATCTATACCTGATAAAATTTAAAATAACTTATTTAGAGGCTCTTCTGGTGAGGTGATTTATTATCTTTGCCTCATCTGTTGTGTTCGAGGTCACGTTGTATGGTTTACAGACCGTTTTCAGATGTTCCACAAAGACCCTAGCTTTTTGTTTTAATTTTTCACTAGCCTTCTAAAGTGAGTAGTCTGTAGATTCAGTAGCGATCAAGTTTTCCAAATAATTTCTTATGTTGGGATTTTTTTGTTCATATTGTGGGGCTATTTTTACTTCCTTGATCACTCGGTTTAACTTCTGTTTGTCCATTGGAGATCTTGTTGTTGCCATCTTTCGAAGGCTTCTCTTTTGGGAAATCAATTTGATTTAATTTCAAGGAATTTTTATATAAGTCGATTTAATTTCAAGGATGAAGTACCTGCCGTCATGTTGGATACACATCTACGTGCGGCTGCTCAGGCCGGATCTGCTGCTGCATTGGCTGCCAGTGGTATTGCCGGAACAGATCCAGGTATCTATTTTTTTTTTATTTGTAGAAGAAATTTGTAGAAAATATTTACTATTATGCATTTTTAGGTGTGGAAAAGAAGGAAAATGCCGAGAAAACTCCTGGAGCTGAACCTATGGAAGTTGAAGGAGCATCGCCAGCGACGACGGAGACGCCGAAGACTGAAGAGCCGACTCCCCCCACAGAAAATGAAAATGAAAAGCCCGAACCCACACCGCCAGTCGATGGTGAGCGTTTTGTTTTAATATTTATTATTATATGTACCGAGATGGTAATTCTTTTGTTTTTATTTCGATAGAAGGTAAAGTGCAAGCTGCTGCCGCGGCTGCCCTCGCTGCTGCTGCAGTCAAAGCAAAACATTTAGCTGCCGTCGAAGAGCGGAAGATTAAATCGTTGGTGGCGTTGCTCGTCGAAACACAAATGAAAAAATTGGAAATAAAACTTAGACACTTTGAAGAATTGGAAACGACTATGGAGCGAGAACGTGAAGGTATGCGTAGATTATTTTTGTCTAATTTAAAATTTATCGAGCTATTATTAACGATGAGCTTTATTACAGGCTTGGAATATCAGCGACAACAGTTAATAACCGAACGACAACAGTTCCACTTAGAACAATTGAAGGCGGCGGAATTTAGAGCCAGACACCAAGCTCAGCAACGGCTTGCAGATCCGACAGTCCCGCCCTCCGGTCCCCCGACGGGACCTCCGCCACCCGAACCTCAACCAGCAGCTTAAAGAGATCTTATTAAATTATATAATTTTATACGTTATCGTGACTAGAGAAATATTTATAAAATATTCCCGTTTTTCTATTAAAATTTAAAAAAATTGAAATAAATTCCAGTATTTTCTTTTACGTGTTTTTGGGTATCTTTAAACATAATTCACCGTTAATTTTCGAATATCGATTGGATTTGTCGCCTCAAATTTAATTTATTATAACTACACATCCATGTATAAACAAACGAGACTGGTTGAATTTTTATTTTTTATTTTTTTTATGTAGTACATGTTTAATGTGATGAATGCCAATTTTAGATACTTTTTTTTTCTTTTGGGTAAATGTGTGTTAATAAGTATGAGAATCTTGATACTTCAAATTACTTAATTCCGATGATATTTTTTTTGTACATAAATAAAAAAATGATTTACTATTATAAAATAAAATTAGCTCATTAATGTATGTAATGTGATATTGTACTGATGTTTCATATAATACACGTTATTTCAAAAACTTGCAGTTTTATTTTTAAATACTTCCTAGCTCCCTTTTTTTAGGTAAATGTGTACTGCCGAACATTAGTGTATGTGTACTGACGGACATCAGTGTGTGTACTGACGGAGCGCTGCCAATGATGGGATAAGCCTAGCCACTACAACTTTGTTTGAATTTAGAGCAGGAAAATTAACTACCCGATAAAAGTAACTTATTTGATAACAGGATAACTTAATTAAAATCCTGATAAAAAATCAGAATGAATGTGCTGTGGATGACAGCAATTAGACCAAATATCTTTAATAAAAATCGAGTCTTTTTAAAAACGTTTTCATGATTTGGTTTTAAGAATAAAAATAGTTATTCATGATACGCTTCATAATTTGATCGATATTTTGGATTTTTTAACTAATCAATATGACGCGTGAATGACAAGAGCTCTCAGCGATGTCCCGCCGCACGTGTCAATCACACGTTTTCGCTCACACTCGGCATATTGTACCTGATGCGAGCGAGAATAAACAATGCGCGCATGGCAATAGCAGCGAATATTGTTGTTTTTATTAATTTTTCGCAATTGCAAAACAATAAAGGACAGTACTTTGGCCGATGATGATGATGATTTCGTATGGCTTTTACTTTGCCATTCTTCGCATGCTCGTCGTTGTTGGAGTTTCCTCCTCCATTTCGGAGCACGCCAAGAACAACATTAGTTGGCTACGTAATCCAGGTGCAGGTTGACCCACTAGCTTTCCGGAGGGGCAGGCCCCTCTTTGGGCCGGCAGGCCAACATTGCACGCCTTAGCGATAGTCTAAAACAGCCACCAGGTGCGGCATTGCTTCCATCCGTACGAGTTTTCTCGTTGCCGCTACGGCCTGGGAACTAAGGACGGAGCGAGTTTGTAGGAAGCGGATATGTGATGGGAAACGGCTCAAGGAACTATCCCGGCATTTGCCTTTGAATGACTAGGGAGCCGGGTCAACCTAGCCCGGGATAGTCGCATCTCTACACCAGTTACTGGTGACAGAGATACAAAGAATTGTTTCTAGATACTTCTACGTGGTTATTCAAAGCATGCTTTGAGTCTTAAGCAGTTATTAGTTGGTCAACAGACTAGGGTCATCTAGGGACGAGACAAAATGAGAATTCTGCAAATACGAAGCAAGAAGCACTTGATTCTTTGTACGATTATTGTACATATTTTTGCACTGTTATGCTGGGCACCTATCGTCGACTTTTTGGGGCCTGATGCTATTTACATTTAATATAATATAATTAGGGAGGAGGGGGTTGCTAAAGAAAACATATCTAAATTCTTTAAAATAATGAGTGAAGTCTTCGGGGCCCCCAAACGATCGGGGGCCTGATGCTCCAGCATCAAAGCATCCCTATAATTCCGCCACTGCCCTATTGGTTAACCTAGCCGTGCCGATGATTCAGGTACTACCCCTATTCCTATTTTCCAACCCCAACCACAAACGTAGGCAGGTAGAAAATGTGCTCGAATTGTATGGCGGATCTGAACTCGTATGTGAAATAATTGGTGAATGCAGAGGCCCGCCGTCCAATGATCATATTGTGCGGCGCACACAGGCGCCGAAAGATTATGTGCGCCGAGAAACGCCAATTGGAGAAAAATTGAATAATATTAAATACTATCGGAATAAAATGATTAAATCCTAATCCTTTTTCATAAAATGAGTTAAATTTCTATCCCAATTAAAGTTGTGCATCCAGGCGCCGGACACTATCGGCGCGCCACTGGGCGCATGGCAAGTAAAAGGTTGGTTATCGCTCGTTTAGATCAATGATATCATTTCAGATTCATTTTTCGACAAATAAAACAAATTAATATGTATTCATCGTTTAAATCAAACTCTGATTTAGGCTTTGTCAGCCTTATGGCGTCAAGAAGCTTTTTATATCTTTTCTATATCATCGGAGATGTGTACTCTTAATATTTCTGATTTTAATAGTATTATAATTTTAAAAAGTTAAGGTTGTTAATGTTTTTTCTTGAAATCATGATTCCATTTTAGGAGAAACAGGATAAATCGAAATAAATATTATTCATTTGTTTTCGGCCATTTTGAATTAATGATTTCAAAATGGAGGCAAAGTTCATTCGATAGATTCAATCTGATTGTCACATATTATTATATACGTGTATATGTTTACGTGTATATATAATCAAGGAGAGCTAGGCTACAAAAATATCTTACCGTTAAATAGTGATTAATTATGATATAATCGATTGTAATGTATTATAGATTGCGCAATATATAATACATCGTTTGAAATATATTTAAAGTGCATATCATTGCTCCATTCTATGAAAGGATAATCACGGATTAAACAGTTCTATCACATTTTTTTCAGTTGTTTATTTATAATACAAATTATAACACATAGCTTTCATGTCATTATTCTAAATAAACATTTTTTTTGTTATATAAATACACATGAAAAACAATAGTAATAGTTAAAAGAAAACACTACTGAAGCGCATATTCGACTACTTTGAACCATCATCGGTCTGCTGAATGGGATCGAGTTTAATTGCATAAACAATACTCATGATAACTGTGCTTTATTAATCAATTAGAAAATATACATACATAGTTTTTAAATATATATATAATTTGAATGATAAATATTTTATATACACATATTATTCAATACTGGATAATAAAGACGACAACAAGATGTTCTTATTTTTATTTTATAATTATAATAATATATGAATTGAAATATATTCGTAGGGATATGTACGTATTAATTTTCATGAATACGGTGGGGGTGGGGGACTGTAGAGGGAAACATATAAACGAAATTGTGCATTTAAACGATATTTCAGACATAAAAGTGAATCATTACGAATTGATTAGAATTGTATTCGATAAAATTAGACAAGATTTATCCTGGTACATAGTGAGTGTGGCCGGACAAGCGAGCTCTCTGCGATTATCTAACGACGACGTCCAAACCTTAGGAAATTGTGCACCACGTCTTGCCTCTTGATTCCAGTGTCGAGCAGTTGAGGGTATTCCCGGAAGAGCGCTGAAAAAAATATTCCACCGTTAGTACACTGCGGCAATGGTCGGTTTGGTCGGTGGGTATCTAAATTGTCACCTTGATAGTCGATGGGGGGTCCTGATTTGTCTTCAATGTGTCCAGATTCGGCGTACAGTTCTAGGAATGTGGCGAGAGCAGCACAGAATCTGGCAGCGCGAGGCTCCTCTTCGAGGGCCGCGGCTGAGCAGCGCGGAGTCGGCAGGGCCGAGCCCGATGCCACCAGACCGATCAAACATACCACCAGCACAATGCGGCAGGACTGCATCATCTGAAAAATAATCAGTATTTCATAACCATTAGTACGTTAAAGTCTTATTCGAAATAATTCAAACAATTTCCAAATGGAAATTTTGACTTAAAAAAATAAATCTCGAAGTGAGAGGGCAGAGAAAGTGGAAAATGAGGTGTTACGCATTGAAGTTGAAGCAAATTCGACCAAACCTATTCTGTAAATAGCAGATACAGTCGGATACTCTTGATGTAGAGTGCAATAACATTTAAAAACAACATTTCTTCCACATCTTGTGATAGGGGATAAGGTACTCGAACATATGTCGCAAAACAGTGACTTTTTAAAGGGCAAATACCACAGGCAATGCCGAAATTTAACCTTACCTTAACATCTAAAAGGTACCTTTGCTTGTATGATGAGATTGTAAAGGAATTATTTATGATAAAATTCTTAAATACGGCAATAACGGCAAGGTTCTATTGTGATAAGTTAAAACGATTCCTGGCCCAGAATATTTAATAGAGAAAAAATATTTTTAACACGATAATGCCTCATACCAGTAGCAGATTTAGCACTTGAGAGGCCCCAGGCGTAATTCAATTATGAGGCCCCCTCCTCTAAATATTTTCATTACCCTTATATACTATAATGAGCAGAACCAAAATTGGCGCTCATTTATTCACCCACCCCACAGAAAAAAAGAAGCACCCAAGCGACCATAAAATCAGCATGTCTATGCCTGATTTAAATCAATGAGTATATATTTTTCATTATTCATCATGAAGGAGCTGAAAAAAAACGTAATTTGTGGGAAAACGTAAATTCGGGGTAACCCATAAATACAGTGGAACGCGTTTTTTTACATATTTGAAGGAACTGAAAAAAAACGTAATTAGTGGGAAAATGTATTTAAATGATTTATTAAATTTTTAATAAGGTGCATTTGATTTTTAAAAAGGTGCATTTGATTTGTAAAAAGGTGCATTTGATTTATAAAAAGGTGCATTTGATTTATAAAAGGATGCATTTGATTTGAAAAAGGATGCATTTGATTTGAAAAAAGGTGCATTTGACGTGAAAAAACTGTATTGAAGAGGTCGATGCCTTGGATCATATTCCTACTTAACACATTCCGGTCCGAGTTTTGCGTTGGGCCGGGCGATTTCGCAAAAAAAATAGCAAAAGTTAAGTGCGATTTATTTTCAAATTCGCGCTATCGGAACACGCGCTATTGGGGGTATTACTGGATATTTTATTTTTCATTATTCATCAGGGGGCCTCTGAATGTCTATAAATGTCCCCCTAATACCGAAGACCTCGATGCCTTGGATCATACTCCTAAGGTAGCTACGGGTATGATGCAATGACTCTCAATCATGCACTCCGTTACTAAATAAAAAGTGCAATTCTATATGAAAAAAATATCTGTTGCAGATACGTATTATTATTATTCACACAAAAAAGAACCCTTGCTCTTGGAAGCATAATGTATTACTTTATTTTAATGCTTTAAGCTTAAAAATAAAGTAATTATGCTTAAGTTATTTAAAAATAGAAAAAAAATCAATATTCATGATGATAGGTTCGTCCGAATTATCTTGCAAGGCGCCATAAAATCACCGTTTTTATCAGGGAGGCACAATCATTAAATCAGGTTAAATCTGGAAAGCTATGATTCAATAACTAAACTTTCAAATTTGTATTGCTTCTTCAATTTTTATATTTTATTAACTTTTCCCGGCCATGGAAATATATCAGGTTTTCGAGGTTGATTTTCTTATAGTGAATAAATATTTTATTGATTTATATATTGTCCATTCTGGTCTAATACTTTTTGACATCTTTTTGGCAGTAGCATGATTCCACGCTCATCAAATTTTTGTTTTTGCTAGTAAAAAACTGATCCTGGTGATTTTTGACCTCCCTATTTGAAGTAAAGGTTTGAATGTCTAATAAATATTGAAGAGACCGGGACAAATAATAATCAGAAGGTGCAAGATCTGGAGAATATTGTGGGTGTGGCAGTATATCCCATCCAAGCTGTAAAAGCTTTTGGGGGGTTAACAAACTTGTATGATGTCTGGCATTATCTTGGTGGAACACTACACCTTTTCTATTGATCAATTCTGACCTTTTTTGTTTAAGTTAATCATTCAATTTGTCCAGCTGATGACAGTACACATCAGAATTGATCGTTGTGTTGTCTGGTAGAAGCTTAAAAAAACGATTCCTTTGAAATCCCACCAAACAGATTCAGAGGCAACCAGGCTTCAGAGGCCATTGGTGGGCAGTACTCCCCACTCTGGTAACCGATGATTTAGATAATGCAGCACTTTTTATCTGACAAGAATTTGAAAAATAACGAAGAAGTGAATACTCGCGATGGATATTTTCATTCGAATCAAAAGATTTTTTGTATAAGGCGACATATTAAAATAACTATAAAGATGAAAAAAAAAACGTTATGACTATCGAGGGAGAATATATAATTAATAATTATTATATAAAAATCAAATAAATCAGATTGACCTGTAAACTTAGCATTGATTCATTCAGTTTATTAATTCAAAATGAATAATATTTATATTATTCAGTACATTTTCCGTTATTTAAATGAGAACAAATGATTTTAAATTTATTTGTCTTGTTCTCGTCATAGCGTAAAGGTGAAGATTGTTTTGGGAAGTGCTGCTGAGCTCAAACAGTATTCGGATGGATGATCTTCTGAGTGACGCTGGCGACTCTCATTTCACAATAAATTAAATAATAAGCTAGAAGGTTCTATTCTCTTTTATCAATATTTATTGTTGATTTTACGCTTTCAAATAATTTTCTATCAGGGCATATCAAAAGGTTACAGAGGGATTTGAGATTAATTCATTTACTTTTTAAAATTAGGGAGGGAATTGTATAAGGAGTTAGGGATCACCTTTATGAATTAGTCTTATGATTTAATTTGAGAATTTTGGAAAGCTAAACTTTAAATAGAATTTTCGATAGTATTTTAGATGTGTTATTATATGTTTTTCGATTTAGGGGTAATTTATATATTTATATTTAATAAAAATAAATATTTCCAAAAACTTATTTATTAAAAACAATATGATCATAATAATTTCCAGGATGCGTTAAATGCGGTCTTAATTCCGTTCCTGCTGTATTTTTTAAGAAATAATTGCGTAATACACATTTAAATGATGAATCAGTGTCCTGCCAATATTCTAAATATGTCTATAAAATATTCGGTTTCGGATTAAATTCCAATTTAGTTCGAGTGCCACATTTTCCAATGTATTGGAATACAAATTTTCCGCTACCCTCGCCATCTAACCTTTTAAAAATAAATTTGTTTGCCGTCGGAAATTGCAAACTCGCCACCGAGATGATTCGATCCAATAATACGAAATGACCATCGACAAGATCGCGAAACGCTTCGCCATTTGTGTAAAAAGATGTGCGAAAATATGGAGCCGCGTATTTTTAATTTTTAATCAACATTTGTACAATGTTCTTAATTGCTTAATATAATTTTTTCGCAAGTCTCGGAGATGAAAAATGAAAAGGTTTTGTTTGTTTTCACCGTCATGGCTTGCTTGATCCATGCTGGGAGATAAGGCACGGTTAGGATTTCCAACTTCTAAAAGGACAAAAGAAATTTCTTGACGGCAAGAAGACACTGTGTTTGCGTAGGGTTTTACACATTTAATTAAGTTTAGAGCAAACAATTCCGGCTTGAATTTTTAATGGCTTCCCGATTTGTTATATAGGCCAATGTAATGGCGCAGAATGCATTAGATGTATCGCAGAAAACGAAAAACAAAGCTCAGCATAGCTCCTGGATAAGGATTATATATATTTTTTAAACAATATGAATCTTTTCTATATCATTTTTCGTCGCCTAGTGTGACGTATTCGGTTGCAAAATACAATATGCGAAAACCGTCCATACGTGTGAGTGGCAAACACTTTTTTTTCATATGGCAACCTCTCGTTTTTCTCAATATTACGGAGATGTTTGAACAGAGTGCGTCAGAATTCCGAGCCCGCGGCCATTCGAAGCCCAGAATATATTGTAGTGGGCAAATAGTTCCACCCGAAAAGTAAATCCGGGTTCCATTATATTGCAGGTCACATTACTGCCAAGAATTCAAATGGAGCAATATACGTTCAACGTTTGAATTTGAAAAAAGAAACGTTACAACGCACCCCGCATACGTACGTTAACGAAACCCCTGCACGATAATCACTCTTTCTCAATTTAATGCGGACGAAAATGTTAAAGGCCCTCGATAAATTAAGCGAACGTATTTCAGCAGCGTTAAGATGCAATAGATTCCTTATTGTGTTCCTTGATTGTAACAAATGAACGCTGTCACCTGCCGGATTATATAGGAGCTCTGAAAGATATCCACTGTCGTGTCAAACGTGACTTGCATCACAAAACAGGGTCAATTACGCTTTATCCTAAATACAATTTAATGAGCAAAGTATCCCCGTCGATGATCAAACACCCTTTCGTTGCATTGCACTTAGGTCATCGAAAAAATAATGTGTGAATTAAGATAATTCGTCGCCATGTGTTTACATATCGTGTCGTTGCGTTGTGTTACCAATTAGCGTGTTCCTCGACGAGGACAGGCAGGTAATTATTGCCGGCAAGCTCAATTTATGACAGCTGATGATGTACTCAGACACAGGGTACTGTCAATAAAACTGTCATCGCCACATGGCCCGTCAGCGAAATGACTAATGGTTACGTTACACTGGAATTTTATCCCCCGATTATAGATAATACAATACCACTATGACATCCCTAAAATATCGTAATATAAAAAAACGATTTTTTATTATTAATAACTCGGTTAAATAGGTCGCTGGGCGAAAAGGCGAGCGCCGTCGCCATATTTATTGTATTAGTGTTGCCAATAATTAAAAAATATATTTATTTAAGCAATCTGATTTTTTTTATACGCACGCCGCGTTAAAATAAAATTCATTCGTTCCTTGATTTACGCGGAAGATTTATTCGCATAAATCGAGATATAACCATAAGAGAAAGAAGTTCGATTTGCCCGGCAAAGCACTTCTTCAAGCTATTGGTTGGCGCAATACATAACCCCCTTGTACTGTGCGAGTTGTCCTTATGGGCGCCACCTCACTACCATCGAACCCGTTCACGTGTGCTTTTTCTTCCGCCAAAGGCGAGGACAGGCTCACTCAGAAACTCTCCGGTAGCCAGAGCTATTACTTTGCTCAACCATTTGGCCGAATATGTGGATATATTCGATGTCAAATATAGCCGTTTTGTTGATATCCTATATGAAATTTTATAATTCTTTTCTTCAATTTATTGTAATATATGTTGTTGTTGTGTTATTTATTTTTCTCATGTATTATTATGTGTTATGCGTGATTGGCGAACTGGGTCATTCTGTAATGCCAATCACGCATTGTCTTTAAATAAATAAATAAATAAATAAATATAAAACACATTAAATATATAATAGTCGGATGGGCGTGCGACTAAAACTATTAAAATATTAAAAATAAACAGTGTCGTGATTTGACACTGGGTGAAATATTAGTGTGAAAGTATCATTTCTCTTGCATCTTCAGAATCTTTATATGGGTGGATGGCAGTTTGGAATCTTTCTGTTATGCCATCCATCCATCGTGAATCAATAAATAAGTAAATAAATTAGAATCAGACTAAAAAAAATAATAAAACGATGAATTTGTATTTAATTACGACAAAAAATCCAAAATATATTAAAAAGATACGTCAAAATTACTGCCAATATTTTTTTAGTACAAAAGATACTTTGTTTGTGTTTGACTAGTACAGAATATTTTTCTCAGTATTAAATAATAGGATTTTTTAGAGATCCAGCATTTCTGCTGCCCCGGAATACTACGTCAGCTAGATATACAATTTGTTAGTATACTTGTGCTTGATCTAGGTTTGTGTCGATGTTAAGCAATTTTGCTGTGGTGTTATTGTACACAATATCTTTCAGTAAATTTGTTATTTTCCGAGGTGTTAATTAATTCTACGTCATACTTGGAGATTAAGACGATACGTTCAATCATTTAATCATCAACTATTCTTATGCAAATTTGATAAATTGGTTTCAATAATTAAAAAAACCCGCGTAAAATAAATATGGGAATGTTTTAAAATCGTCTTAAATTATTTTTTTTGGAATAAAAAATATAAAATCATTTTATATTTAAAGCAACGAAATGACTTAAAAAAACTGAACTAATTTAATTTAACAAAACTGTTAAAATAAATCAATTATGTGTGTTTTGAAAGAGATTTAATGAGAAATCTCTCCTCTTCTGGATCTAAAAATCCAATGAAATAAAGGTCGTTTTCAGACGTCTTTTGAGACATCATTTTACACACTCAGTTCTAGTCGGTTTTGTATGTACGATAAAATATGCTACAAATAAGATGATGCAGTCGATTGCGCTATCTTTACTATAATTTATAATTATTTTTAATAACTTTTTCTTAAGCTATTGCAGATACAGAGAAAGATCAGAATTAAATAATTTATAATGCAACAAAAAATATCTTAAAAGGATGATCGAACGAAACGACATCATGTATGAATGGCATATGGAACAAACTCTTAAAACGTAATATTAACATTGTTATTTTCAATAAGAGACGAGGAAGAATAAGAGCTTCAATTTGCTAAACATCTTATTCTGAAGTTAACAATGAAGACGTAATTATTTTTTTTTTTGAAAAAATTATGTTGTGGAACTCACAAAATCGAGACTTGATTGAAGTTGAGGAAGAAAAATTATAAAAAATAGAAAAAATTGAATATAATACCACTGCTTCATTTAGCAAGCACTTATTTGTTTTTAAGAAATGTATTAAGAAAAGACACGAAAAACAGTACAAATGGTCAATGGTCACAAGTAGCACTGATGATAATATTTTAACATCAGTGTTTTATTACTATCATATATTCAGAAGAGTTGTATTTTTTTGGATGAAACTCAATCATTTTTTAATGCGTTCAAGATGGCAGAACGGAACTCCGTTATATTTGATTCTAAGTTAAAATTTAGTTGGGCTAGAGCTAAGAATGTTGGGCTTCGTCTTGAGAAATTCTCATCATACGTAGCACCTTAGTCATACGAGGTGCTATACGATGCATTGGTTCAGAGCTTGCTGGATCAGGTTCCATTATATGGGCGCCTTATGACGCCTCGAATTCCCTCAGATTAGAGAAGATACAGAAGAAATTTCTTAGATATCTCTACATGAGGGAGTTTGGAGTCTACCCAAGTTTATACCCCAGCGCATGGGTACAGAGCTGCCTGGGGTATGTAATCCTCGAAGAAGGTCGATTTACTTGCTGCAAAGCGCTGTTGGGGCGCAGTACATAACCCCCTTGTACTGTGCGAGTTGCCCTTATGGGCACCATCTCTCTACAATCGAGCTCGTTCGCGTGTGCTTTTTCTTCCGCAAAATGTGAGGACAGATCCTCTCAGAAACTCTCCGGTAACTAGACCTATTACTCTGCTCAACCACTTGGCCGAAAAAGTTTTTATTTGTATTGTTTTTTTACCATAATTTATACATACATATCACATTACACAACGATAATAATGAAATAACCGAACCGAAATAAACCGATATTTTTTCGGTTCTGTTCCGGTTAGAAGCCCTATATTTTTTTTTTCACATTTATTGATGATATTTAACAATGTACGGAATAATTAACACACTATTGCGGAATTGCATTAATCATCAGGAGATATATAGAAGACATTCGTCATTAAATTCATGGAATTAGCATCGACAACAGCATCACATTTATTTTGTTTTATTTTACCAAATCAATCAGCGATTGCGATAATAATTCGATTACTTTTAAATGCAGTTATATAAATATTCAGAATTTGGGTCATTCAGAGTAGTTTGAACGATCGATTTATTTAGTTAATATTATTATAAAAAAATATGAAATTATTTCATGGAGCCATTTAAATGCAATATGATAATTAAAATGAGACAGTAATAAATCATACTCACTTTATATTAAGTTAAAATAATTATCACAGATTGAATTGAGATGTTTCTCGTCAGAGAAAAACATCAACTGAACAAACGGTGATAATTATTGAAATTATATATGCGTCGTAACAGTTTTACGACATATCGAATAAACAACAATCGATTTTTCCTATGAAAATTGTTCGGAAAACGTCGATAAATTGTGTACGTGTTGCACTATTTCATAACGCAAATACTATTCAGGGTCTGATGATGCACATCCGGCGCGCGATGCAGTGTTGCCATTGTCGATTTTTAAAAGAAAATTCGCACGTCACAATTTTCAATAGACTTGTTACGCCATTGTGCGAACATTTCATTACTAACATTGCGTCTATTCCGCATCCAGCCAACGAACAATTATATTTAATTCATTACGATACGAATAAAATTAAACGAATTGCTCCGCAAATGATACATGACACAGCGCAAATTAAACGTCCTCCCGTGAACCGTACAAAAATTTTCTTATTACCCGCAGTATGTACTTTGACAAATTACTAGGACAATGTCGAAACACCAGACGAAAAAATTCTTACTTATTTTTTTACGATTCTTCTTTAAAAAAAAGAGAGAGGCCCTAAATTTACCGAGCGTCGTTAATTTCAGTATATTTAATTATCGTGTTTAAACTGTGTATATTTTATTTTATATATATAATATATATGCAATAAATATATGAGATGTGTTCGTATAAATTCCATTTGGCAATCTCGTTCTCATTCAAATACGACGAGTAAAATTCGCGACACGTCTTAAAACCAAGGGTGTAATATCAAGTCCCACTTTTACAACCGCAAATTAAATATTAAGCATTTCATCGGGGTACATAATATTTGTGTATATATTCTAATTTAGATGACGAGCGTGATAAGATTGAATATATAGTATTCTGGATGGATGCGAGAAGACGACTCATCAATATTTAGAGGCGATAAAGCTACGGAAGTGGAAGAAAATCGATAGTGAAATCAGTAATGAAATATGATTGTCTTCAAAAACAATGAGTTATTCGACTAGATTTACATATGCTAATACATAATCGGTCAATGTTTAAACATTTTAATTAATGGCAATGAATATATAAATAGATGTGCCAATGCAAAGTACATTAAATTAAAACTGAGCTCTAAAAATATATGTATTGTAAATTAGTTTCTCCCGTTTGAGTTTTCAGTCACGTTGCTTTGAAGAAAATGTCCAAAGAAACTTAATTATATTCGAAATGGTTTCCGTTCTCGGAAATTTTCTTTGGAAAATTGCAACCCCATTAACTATCGCAGTATTGGACGTCGATACACTTTCCAGAAATTAAATTATCGCAAACGGCATTCGCACAAATACGCTGCATTTAAAACAATATTGCGCGAAATGATCAATTATTCAAATTATCAACGGAATAAACAGGAAAATTGCTAAGTAACCGGAAAACGTCCGGAGTCGAAAAGTTAATATTGCCGAAAGGTTATATATTGTTGAAAATGATGAGAATATTTTACAACGTCGAAACTCTCGTCTCGCGGGATATCTTTGCCAGAATTAAATATGGTGTCAGTTGAATTATATATTAAATTTATTTTGCGAAATTAATATCGGCGGCAGTGATTTTAAATCTTTTTATTAATGCGGCGATTTAGCACATTGAGCGTGTTTAATTGAAAAGGTTTTCGGTTCCGAATTCGCATTCTTGGAATTAGTTGCCGTGTACGATCATTTGTAGCAGTGGGCAAACTTCGGTATTACTGCTGAAGACTTGCTCGGGGGACAAAGCTGCGAAACTTCAGTTATCTTTGTTTACGTAGTTGGCGAACAACGTCCATTGCCGCGAATATTAAGGAGATCACGTCGCTCAACCGCAAAATTTATCTTCATATGTCTATGGATACTGTTTATTTTAATTTGAAAATGATTAAACACACAATTTTAATATACGGCAGCGATTTTAAGAGTCGAAAGCTCCATATTTATTATTTGAAAGATTATTTCACAAACTACAAATAGCTTAGATTGAGAAAAAACTTGACGACTTTGAATAGAGTACTTCGCGGGTCACACAGCGAGTGAAATTATCGAACCCGCTTGAATTTTTAGACATGATTGTAAAAAGGCTTCATTTAATAAAAAATAAAATGATCTTTAATTGGCTACTAATATCACTAGATGTCGCCACATCACACAAGAGCTAGAGTGTGATTAGGGTTATAATAGCGATAATTTTGCTTGTAAATTTTAATGTTAATAACATTTGTAAGCCCCATATTTATTATTGTTTTAATTACTCAAACTATGTGACCCGCCACATGGATTTAATAAAAAAAACATATCAAATTTGATCCACTTGGTAAAAAGGTTCGCGATCCCTGGCCTAATACATAATTGACGTAACGAAATTGCATTTAATATTAGTCTCTTTTTCATGAAAAAAACAATAACACGGATGTCATTTCCGAACGACTTGCAAGCGAGAAATATTTAATCTTTTATGGGTTCGGTCCATTTTATGTTCAGGGTTGTACCAATTTTCTTTTAAATCAAATTATTATATTTTGAGCCAATAATCGACAACACTAAGGACGTATAAGAAATTCACTAAAAAATTTTTTTATAAGAAATGTTTGTGAAATGTGTTAAGAAACTGCAGGACTAAAAAACGGAAAACTTGCCTGTCTGGAATTATTGCATGGTAAAACAATAGAATCAGCTATATTTGAAAAAATATATGTGTACTGACGAACATCAGTGTATGTTCTGACATACATCAGTGTGTGTACTGATGGAGTTCCGTCAATGATGGGTAAAGCCTAACCACTACTACTTTGCTTGATTTTTTTAAAATCGTCCTGTACTAAAATATTACTGCGTTATACAACAATGTTCTCGGTTGTGAAATTTGTAAAAAAAAAATATAATAAGCATTCAGCAGACGAGAATATTTCTTTTGTGAAGAACAGTTTCTGAAAAGATTTTGGTAATTTTAAAATGCTGTTTATATTTTTTTATACAAGAAAATAAACTACCCTATTAAAAAAGTCACCAAGCTAAAGCAGGAAAGCATCCGTCTTAACCCTGAGGCCAGGACTGCGATGGTTGTCCTCCAGGTTAACTAAGTTCTTCGAATACAGTTCAGGTTGCCAGCCATAAGCCAACAATAATAATCGGACGTGGTTAAGTCCGATTCGTATTTAATTTACCGTCTGATCGGTTACTACAGGCACTTCCGGTAGCACATCCGTCATCGAATCGGCACGGAATGCGGCTTGGGCTCTTCATAATTCTGTAGAATCTACGGAATCAAGATTGCGCCCAACTGAAATCGTGACCACGTCCGATACCGACACGTGACAACACTCAACTCACAAATAGCATAAATTCAATTAAAACTGTACATCTCTAGTTAATTTCCACTTGACAAAGCAAAATGGCACGTGCTGTGGATGATAGACAATTTTACCAATATCTTTAAAAAATTAAGATGATCATTTGAAAAGTATTTTCATGATTTGGCTAAAGAAGAAAACTATGTTTTCACATTTATAGTTTTACTTAGTGGATAAAACGTTGAGACGCCTGAAAGGTGAAAAGAAAAGTGGCTGCAGCTGTGTGGCGCATCTGAACCCGTATTTGAAAAAAATGGCGCATCTTATGCAAAAGGTTTGCCACCACTGAAGATCTATTAAATTAACATAGCTGGATTCAATAAAATTTGCAAAATAATTTCAACTAAAAAGTATCGCGTCATTTATCGGCGAGACGCTGGCGTGTGGGGTGAGAACACATGCGACTCACCAGTGAGACGCTGCTGTTTAAGTAAAATTGCTTTTGCATATCTTGCCTACTATTAAAAAAATATTTTTATTCATAAGAAAATTTTCAAATTAAAGCAATTTTCTCTAGAGTTTTCATGAAAATATTTATTTATGCATATTGTAATGATATATTATCACTTCGTAATTATTAAATGATCATCTAATATAGATTTATTTAAGAGAAATAGACATAAGGAATCTAATAGAATAATTGAGTTTCAGTAAAAAATACTCATATGTCAAAGATTTTAAATAATCACAGATATTCGTATATTCTTCAGTGGTTAATAGAATAGCATTTATTTAAGAATTAAATTTAATTTTAATGCAATTCGCGATATCTAAAAAGTCAGTTTCACGTTTTAAATTAAAATCTGGATCAAAATCTAGGCCATGTTTAGTTTTAAAAATTGTTAATCTGATGTAGAGAGATTCGATCATTTAAATAAAAACGTCAAAAATTAAAGGAGGTTCTGTAAAGTATTAATTTAAAATAATTATCTATATTTTTTAAATACAAATGACATTAGTAAGTATTTTTATACATTATGGAGAGTTGTATTTAATAAAATAGTAAATATCAACGATTTTTTGCAGTGTTCTGAAACTTTGTTTTCAGATAGGAATGCAATAAATCCATCAGAAAGCTTATGAATCGATTTCTGTACGTATTTAAAACTTTATTAATACTTTACAAGTTTTAAACATCTGTGTCGTTTTATCGAGATTATTTCTATAAAAGGAAATTACTTTCATGTAAGAATTAATAAAAATATATCTCGAGTGATTTCAGTTTCATTCTGCTTTAAAGCGATATTGCTGTCAGGTTAATATTAATTTCAATATGCAAACTCTATGCAAAAGAGTGATATTAATATTACAAGAAGATTGAGCAGAAAGAATGCAGAAAGGCTTTACCCGACCGAGGATTAAACTTTGACAAAAACGTATTAAAATATTTTTTTTCAGCTAAAACTATTTATATCTACCATCTGAGCATTAATGAAGAGAGTTGTGTTATCAGAGATGTAATTACGTTTAAAACTTGATAGAACAACTCGGCAGTAAGGAGATACATATTACAGCATCTCGAGTGTTACATCATACGCATATGAAGATTTTCATATTAATTAAGTAACGCGATATTGTGTATTGAGTTTTGTGCGATTAATGAGTGGGGCCAAAAATTTTAATCATAGTAAGTCTTCCGTCGATCTCGATACTTAAAAGCGTCTAAACATAATTCGTTCAATTTAAATTTAATTGTGTTTCGTTTAAATCCAGAAATAAAGATAAAAGAGACCCTAAATAATGCGGCAAAGCTTTGGGGCATCAATTAACGAAATCATACGACCAATATTTTAATTTTCTGTAATTAAACACGCCCAAGTGGATATGCTCGTGAAAATTCATCGTAAAATACTATTTATACACTTTTCATTGATCTAAACAGTGATGTACCTAGTAATTTTGGGCCCCTATGGAAAAGTATGGTCCAAGTTCTGTCAAAAATATATTCTTTTGTAAACTTTATTTAATTCCACATTAGCAACTGTAACCGGTAGTGTAACATACTACATTAATACAAAGATGCATTGAATTTTAATCTTTTATCCTCTGGAGAAATTTATATAATTATGTCCCGCACGCCAATAAATATGCAAATGCAAAAATATAGCTAAAGTTCAAATTACTTTTGAAACTTATGGGCTCTAGACGTTTCCATGAATTGAATAAACACATTCCTATCCAAATAACTTTTACATAAAGAGCACGTATCGCTAGCGTAGGCGGTGAATAGGCAGTTGTCACGTTGGCGTGACAATAGCGGTTAAAGCTTTAAGACCGCAGGCACATTTAACTTTACGGTGGCTCCCAAAAAATAAACAGGAAGGATTGACTTGTAATAAAATGATTTATATTCGTAGCAAATTTATTTTACCACATATTTAATATTTTTTTAAATATTATTATTGAAGAGAAAAAATATTTCTCTTCAATAATATTAATATCATAAAGTAATCGGGGTATTTTAATATAGAGGAAAAATTAGCGCCATTCATCAGAGAAAAAATGAAAAATAGTAACATTTTGATGAAAAACCATTTAAGAGTGTTAAAAATATTCTAAACAAACTAGTATAAATTTTCTGAAACTAATATATTTCATAGAGATTGTAAAAATGAGCCGCGAGATTTTACTTTACTGACCAAAACTGCAAAAACTAATAATTTCATGTAAGAAAACGCATCGTTTCGTTGTTTAAAAAAATAAAAATGTATAAAATTAACATTATAATTTAAATACATACTATTAATACCATTGAGACTATGAAATAGGAAACTAGTAGGAAAATTAAGCTTAAATTTTCAAAAGTAATTTTCTAAACCCTCGCAAAAATCTTTCTAATTTTTTTATTAAAATTATTAATACTCTCATGCCGTGGAAAAACAAAATGAAATATCTCGTGGTAATAGTTAAGTTATTCTCATTATATTATTTTTAACAAATTTATTAAAAGAGATATTCATTGTGAAAATTAATAAGAAACAACTATAGGGTTTGATCTAATGCCTCGCGCACTTTATTCGCCGTTCACGCAAAAAGGCGTGATTTTGTAGCCAAGCGTTATGAGCCGTTCACGCCTTCTGGCTTGAGAGCCATACCCCCACTTGGCATTTTTTTTCTGAAAACGATGCACAAGGTATTATACTATTTGACCACAAATGGATACACGTCCATGTTAGCTTGGATTATCATTACATGAAACTATGCGGACCCAAGGTTAGGTTTGATGTAAAACCTTGCGGCTCATAAAGTGTTAAAATACATTTTTTAGATAAATAAATAGAAATAAAACGAGGTTCAAGTTGTTTGCTAAAAAAATATTTTGGAATAATAGGTCTGGCCCGAAAACAGGAAAATGTTAATAATCTCATTTGCAAAAATCATATAAAAGATATTATTAAAAAAATTATCTTTTAATAATAAAAAAAACATTTTCATTTCAGCTATCCTCCCACAAATTCTATACGCCCCCTCAATTTCGGGTTTTAAAGTCCAACTTAAAATTTACATATTTTTCAAACAAATAATCAACACCCGCAGTTCATCCGGAATGCTACCTTTAACTAACTATATTAAAACTCTTGCCATACCCTTTTTAAAATCCCTTTCAATAATTAAAAAAATAAAAACATATCCCATTACTATCTTGACTATCAAATCTCAAAATCCATTTTAAGTTCAGTACAATTATCTCCAGGTAAATTTAAAAAAAAGTTACACCCTCATAAATCCACATGAGTAATATAACATTTTTAATTATAATATAACATTCGATTAAATCACCGATGATAAGGAAAAAAGACCTAGCCTCTAACCCTTCGATATAAGAATCAAATTGTAAGTAGTATCTTAAAGCATTGCCTACGGGAGTCGTGGATTCCACGTCAAAAGCGTTTTTGTGTATGTCCGGGGCGCGCATATCACTCGCTAGCCGACACTATGCATTTGATAGACTGTAACTCTAACGTTTTGTTTTGTTAAATATTTTTTTGGTTAGTTACTTGATGGTAATAGTCATACAAAATAAATTTAAGATCTTGAAATTTTGGGCAAGTGCATATATAACCATTTATTCTTCTCTATTAGCTTATCCCGACGTTAAAAACATTTAAATTCCTTAGAAATATTAAACAACGTTTTTACGTGTTTACCGATAAAAAAAGGCAATTGAGGGAAAACGTCTATTCGTCGTTAGAAAAAAAATGATAATTATTCTTATTTAGATAATTACGCAAATACTTTCGATCTTATAAATCGATAAGAAAGTTTAGTCTTGTACGTTTTCAATGCTAGTAAGGTAGCTTTTAAGGCCCTCAATATGCCGCTTAAGTTTATATCTTCTTCACCAGATAATTCCTCGTCGAATAAGGTCCACTTCTTAGCTCCCATCAAAGAATCTAAGCCAGTGATTCTTAACGGGGGTTCTAGCACCCCCCTGGGGGCTGCAGGATTTCGAGTGGGCGTTGGTTGTGTCGATATAAACAATAAGATATGCTCAATGAATGCTTCACTAATCGATGGGTATTGTTATGAAAGATCATTTATTCCGTTAACTGTGTAAATAAAATTATGAAGAATTTGAAAAACTAATCTTTCATATAGAAGTAAGATTTTATGCACTATTTGATACAAATGTGGAGTTTTTGGTTGATTTGAATGTTGTGTTATTTTTCTAAAAATAAATTATCCCTAAAAGCCGAGGCACCTACGCGTCTGGATATAAATCTCTTGTCTTACAATATTAATATGACAGACGAGTAGTATTTATTTGGTAATAAAATTTTTGTTAGACGATTGGGAGATGCGATCGCAATGTTTTTTCTATTAAAACGACCAGTTTATCTCGTGGTAAATTAATATGTGAACGTTCAATATTAGATATTAATGCGAGATGAGAATTATCGTAATATAACCGCACACGCAGCCACCCTCTTGTAAATATTAATGTATTAATTAATTTCCGATCAATTTATTGACAATAATTCGTGATGGTTCCATTAAATTGTCAGTATACATATCGTGATATAGGGATGAAGGTTTCTATTTGTTTTCAAGATGTTAAGTATATCATTTCACGGTACAGCGATGGTCCCCACAGCATCCCATGTCTTTTTTTTGTTATGACATCATATATTTGCCAATTTATTTCTATATTTATATTGAAAAATACATTTTTTCGATTGTTTCCGTCCAGATTGTTATTTATCGGATTATAAAATAGCGGTTTATTTTAGTAAACGTTTTTTTTTATTATACATAATGTAAGCGGCTTAAAGCAGTCATAATTTTCTTATGGAATATTTATATTCAATTTATATCCCTGTCGATGGAACGAGGTCGTAAAGAAAAAAAAAACATTTAAGAATTTTTCAGCCGCATTATTATTTTCCATCTTTTCACGAAATAATCCCAAATTGCTAAAAATTAGACAGGAAAAGAAAAATCTTTAAAATTGCTTATTATGCTAATTTGCGTTGAAAAGTTTTAGGTACACGATAACGGTCAATGGACTTCGATGAATAATTTATAATGTCGAATTTAGTTTTCATCATTTTGTTCAATAAAATCAAATCTATTGAAATTCATATAAAGTAATCATATTTAATATAAACGGTTTGATGAATTGTTGAAATAAAAATAGGAGCATGTTTCTACATCCCTAATGAACACCTAATACATATAATTCGGTATTGTCCGAAGGTCCGAACTAAGGGTTAATTAATCGAGTTTAGCTGTAAGGAAAATTGTTTCTGCTAACATTGCAAGAAACAATTATTTATTATAGAAATATTTTCATGACGTATTTTATTATACATAGGTCGAAAGGTCATAAATCCGTTTTATATTATTCATAAATTTTTCGTTTACGTTAAAACTTTTAGGGATTCGTACTAGTCCATTACCGGGCTCGGCGAGTTCTAAAGACTCGATCGAGATTTAATTTCTGGAACATAATATGCTGAAAATTATCTCGGGAATTTCGTTACAAAGAAACCCCAAAACAATTTTTATCCTTTAAACGCTTTTGATATAATATATGCTCCGCTCAAAAGTCTCAAAGCATTGTCACACATTGTTCACATGTGCTTCCATGTTAAAAAGTTCGCGAAATTTAATCTGTATAATTATTTTACACTCCTGTCGCGGAGATATTAATAACATAAATTTATTTTGACATGGCATCCCTTGTGTTTTCTCAAAATTTTCATACAAACAGTGATTTAAGAATAATTTAATAACCACGTGATAAATTTTCATCTGAGCTTTGATGAAAATTATTAAACAATATTATGCAAAAAAATAAATCTTAACTCTATGTCTTTATCAACAATACTATCGTAATGATTATACATTTTCAATTAAATAAATAAATTACTTTTTAATAATATTAAATGTAAAATAAACAAATTAACATAGACTTTATGAATAAATTATTTAAAAAACATAGCAATAATATTTTTTTTTAATATACCTATATATAAAGAGTGGACTTACTTGATATTGTCGATTGAAAAATTGATGGAGAATCAACAAGTGGTGAGCGAGTGGTGAGCCCGTCGACGGTTGGGAATGTTTTAAGGGGATGCTGGAGCAGGCGTCGCTTATAACTGCGGGGCTGCAGTGAGTGGGTGGTGCGAGGGCGGAGGCCTTCTCCCCATGGAGAGAGGCCCCCCATCCTGGACAAATAGTTTTCCATATCAATAATTAGCGACAACGGATAACATCTATTAAATAACACAGGCTGTCCGTTACATACTTCAACGAAAAAAATGACAATCAATCATCATGCAGATAAGCTTTGGTTTAATTAAACCCGATAAAACATAATAAAAATTCAATTAACGTCCAATTTTAATTAATTATAACCTCTAATTGCATTGCGTTGGCGGTGCGAGAACTGTCAAATGTGATATTATTTTTAACGGCGAACTATTGCAACCCTAACGCATAAAATAATGACCATGATTTTTATAAACATTATATAATCAATGTTAATCAATAAACATTATTAGTGTACACACATCCTTGTGTGCATATATAAATCTGGTCTCTAACGGATTTCTCACCACAGAGCCAGTATACCCTGGGAAGGAAAACCCTAATCTGTTCACCAACAATCGGTCTAGTCTCGATACTTTCGCTCCTCTTCCTTCTTTCTAGGGGACCCCTCTCTGAGGAGGTCTTTCCCATGATGAAAGGATTGCTATTGCGTGACAGGGCTAATAATCACTTGCGACCGGCTACTTGAGACTCGTTTTAGGCAGATGTGCATATCTATGCCTGTGTATATCTATATAGGTTTGTGTGTGTGGTCGCTCGCTACTCGTGATTCGTGACTCGTTAAAAGCAGATAACGCCTTAGAGAAGAGAACAAACGAATACCGAGGCAAACCCCTCCTACTTGCCTGGACACAGTTGAGAGGGTAAAATCCGATACCAACATGGTAGAAGATGTACGTCCAATGCCAGCAATGGCCAAGAGAGGGAAACTTTATAAAACTGTGATACCAAGATTTGCCTGGGTCCGCAAGGATTAATATTTAGGGGATTCTACTGCCGTGTGAGACTCAGGTTCCTTTGGCCTCGACTACCATGCGAGAGTTTGGTAAGGTCCATGCCCTCAGCGAGTGAGAGCCTTGTGACTGGCAAATGATGATGATGATGATATCGTTATGTGAATTTATATGAATAAATATCTATATTAAAATAAATATTTAAATAAAAATAGCTTTTAATGTAATTAATGTAATTAAATCTACGAACAAAACTACCTCGAAAAAACAAACAAAATCAAATGTAATGCGATTCCGCTACTTAGCGTTCTAAATAAATGCACTTGAATTAATTATATTATTCTACCATGGGGATAATATCCTTAATCAATATTTTATTGTAATTTTATTGTAAGTTATAAGCTAAGTTTGCATATATGGATAGGGGGACTGTGTATATTGCAACAAGTGTTCAACGAATGTGTAAAAGGGTTGATAAAGTAAATATGAGTATTTTTTTTAATTTCGCGGGCTGTATGAGTTCAATATGCTGGCTGAAAAGGTTTCACGAATTTTGGGGTTTTCGAATATTTTTTAGTTGTGGAAAGAATATATGTATAGCCAAATTGAACAGCGCTATGATGCCTTAGCCTCCGTATTCGCAAGATATGACACTTTTCAACTACTTCATATATATTTATCATTCATCGCCATGAAAAAAAAGATTAAAAGACGACGTTTTTCTAACATTAGGTAAAATTTACGAGGATAACTTTGAAGAGGACAAAATTGATGTTTATTAATAATTCCGCGCTATTCGTATGAACCAAATGAATCATATAATATTTAATAAATGTATATAAAGTTCATGGTTTATTTTTAATTATTTTAATTAACAATTATTTCAATTGTACTGACATCGCGTTGTCTCGCAGCTGTTTGAATCCATTTTCTGTTACAAAAACCAGATGCTCTTGAGCGAATGCATCCTTGGACAAATTGCTCTATTTTATTTCCACAATTGGTGAATGGTGAGGATAAATTTATTAGCATCTGGCGTATAAAGTCTTACCATACAATCCAATATAACTGAAATAGTAGATTAATGCGGAAGAAATTGGAAATTATCGATTGATGATGTTGAAAAACTGCCGAGTTTTAGATTGTTTCGTTGAAATATGACGTAAATCATAAATACATATTATATTTAGTGATTCCACGTAATAATATTACGTACGTTGATCAAAATAATGATAACAGTTGATGTCCACATCATTAATCAATTAGTTGAGTGCTAAAAAAGTTGCATAGAACATTTTAATGGATAGATAATACATAAATCTAGAATTATGCAGATAATATATATATTTTTTATTATTAATATATGAGGCGAATTTAATCCAAAATACTATACAGATATAATCATTGTTATAAGCAAGTTATTTAAATGATATGTACTGATTTATGAATGATTTTATTTAAAATATATAAGATATTTTATAGTAGCTTTATGATTACCGATGATTTTCGATTCAGAAATGCATAATAAAGTATGCTTGAAAATATGTAGATTAATCATGATTACTAAATATAAACGTATGAAAACAATTACGTCATTTAAACTTATATTTTTGTATTTAAATAATTCTCCATAAATATTAAACAGCGAAAAGTGCGCGTGTTATTTCTAGTATCTTGGGTCAGAGTGTCGCAGGTGTCTCAAATGTTCTGAAAATATTAAAACATTATTACCAAATATATATTATGGAATTATTTTATTGCACATCCAGATGATACATAATTTAGCTTAATGGATATGTTTTTGTGATAAACAAATCATAAAGAAATGTTTTTAGAGCTTCCCAGTAAATGTCTTTAGATATTCTGTGAATAATTTAAAACGGCCCAAGAGGATCATTCCCTTAAATATACGTATACATTTGTTTCGTGTTCGCATTCCACAGTTTAATCAATAGCCATGATTTTAATCATAAAATACGCATATTTTATATATTGATAATTGACATTTGCCGCCATCTTGTTTATGTAAATGACAGCGCGAGTTGTTTTTAAATAAAAATGTATTTCTTAACAACGCAAATTGCGGCCATAAAAATGTTGCTAATTTTTTTTTCTGTATGTAATATAGATCATAAAAAGACAGTGGCATTACATGCACGCACATTAACAGAATATTCCTCATAATTGTTATGCCATTTATATGATAATCATATTCTTTCATTTTTAACAGTAAGGTTTTTGGCCATAACGTAATACGAATATTGGCATTAGCTTAAAATATGATATATATGTATGTAAATACACCGCGTTAGATTTCCATCTAATAATCATAAAATTCATTAGATGGAAATTGTATATATTTATATACACAACAATTTACATTTTCAGGATATATTACTCTTTCATTCTAAAAGATTTCTAGTGAAGGTGACATGAAAAGATGTACGTGTCGTGGTTACAAAATATCTAATTCAATGTGTTACAGTATCGTATTGTAAATAAGAGCAGAGGCATTTGAATAAAATAAACCCCACTTTGGACATGAAATGTAAAAAAATATATAAAATTTCATATATGACGCAATATTTTATATTACAATATTTTGCATCGTTGGACACAGTGTTATCAATGAAAATGGCGAAAATTTTGCTATTCACACAATGAATAGCCGCTCGTTAGTAGCGCCATTGAGCGAATAAAAAAATATTATAGGAAATGTGGGTAATTATAAACTTTTGTTGTGAAAAAAAATTATTCGATCAAAGGGCTTAATTGAATAATTATTTTATAGTCATACATTATTTGGTTTTTAATTGTTTTAAAATAAATTATTTAATTAGTTATTGTAGAGATTTAACACGCATGATTGTTATTGACATAGTCCTTTCTCAATTTCCATCATAGTAGATATGTTCCGGGTTTCTAACAATGTTATCTAAAAAATCGCTTCTTATATTTGTTTAAAAGGTCAAATATATTACCATTGACACGTAGACAAAAAACATCTATTTCCGTGTTTATATATATATATTTACTGAATTTTCGAATTCAAATTTAGTCAGCCCCGTTTCGCTGCGTAAGTGTGATTTAGAAATAAAAAATACATATTTTCTCGTACGTATTCGACGTATATTATTAAATA
Organism: Philopotamus ludificatus; assembly: GCA_022495035.1. Taxonomy (NCBI): domain Eukaryota; kingdom Metazoa; phylum Arthropoda; class Insecta; order Trichoptera; family Philopotamidae; genus Philopotamus; species Philopotamus ludificatus. Next base: position 20,543 of record JAGXCT010035829.1, on the reverse strand, counting down.
TATTCATAGATATATATGAAATATATATATTTTGAATAACGAGATGTTTATCGCGAAAATTTCTCCACCTAGTTATAACCGATCGGTGACCTGTTAAAATCTCAATGCGATTATCGAATTTCATGCTCGCTTTCTACACTAGTTATATTTTGGTATAATGATTTTCATTACTTTTTTATTACATAATACTAAAAAGCCATATGTTCGTTTAGACCAATAATTCGTATTTAGATGTGAATATTTCGTTACACGCATCGCATTAATGATGCAACATTTTCTAAAAATATACATTTTATTTCACTTAACATTTTTAATTAAGTTAAGTTTTGCTTGGGAACAGAATAATTAGACGAAGAGTGCTTTCCCATCAGATCATTGGATCCCCTGCCATATGCAGGATATGTAAAAGGAATTTTCCCCGTATATTACACAATGTAAGCATACATTTTCTATTTATTTTTATAAATACTCCGATAAGATAAATAAAAATAATGCATTAATAAACACGATGATGGAGCCACGTCGAGATTAGCTCAATTAAACATATGGCTTTTTAGTATTATGTAATAAAAAAGTAATGAAAATCATTATACCATAAATTGAAGAAAAATATTCAATGTTAGGGGGTCAACCTATGCAATTATCGATTTTTAATTCAATTCTAATTATTGCAATATACAGTGCAAAATATTAGCATATCATTTTTAATTAGTTTTTTTTTTATGAAAAAAATATTTGTTGTGCTGGTACACTTCCCTGACGTATCCTGACATTGGTAACCATATTTAATACTTTTTTTTTGTCGACTGTTGAAAAGGTTTCTTAATCGAAAGGATTTTTGATCAAAATAATCCTTTGTGTTTGCCGGAAATGGCTCCTGCGACCTAATACTGTTTTCAAAGTGGAAAAAAAGACGAAAGGAAGTCGTTTTGCCAATATCGAGGATATAAAGACAGAATTGCCGAAGAAGCTAATCGACTAATTAAATGGATTTAATTACTCAAAAATTATTATCGATGAATAAATAAATATTTTTTTTATCAAGCCTGCTATATTTGAATACGAAGCAATTTATAATTATTTTAATTTATTGGCGCTAATTATATTCATTTCATATAACAATGAACCGTATAATAATTATAAAGGGTCATGTAAAATGATTCTAAAGGCTTAAAAAAATATTCATTATTATTTTTTTAATCATTTTGCCGAAGTGCGGATGAATTTTTTTTTGCCTTCAAATGATATTAAATTCAAATGAAACGTGTGTAAACTTGTAATGTGACGCCATATACTTAGATAGCTGTAATGGGAGATATACTTCAATAAAATGGAATTTATATTCTGAAATAAACAGAAATGAAACGGTTTAGGACCCTTCATGACGTCAAAATATAAGGGGGCTGAATGAAAATGACGTGTTTTTAAATAAAAAAATATATATTACTATATTAATCATATGTTCTCCATCGATAGCTACGACTTTCTTCTATCTTTCTAATAATTTTAATATGCCATTTGCTTAAAAAATTATTTGGATGAAAAATAAACACGTTTTCATTTCGATTCGTATAATTTTTGTCGTATAAAATAAATGGTAATCTTATAGATCGGCTTAATATTATGGATAAATAATTAGATTCCATTCGTATTCTATTAATTTATCTGAGTAATTTTAACTGAGGTCTAGCGTTTACGTGTTAAAAAATATATTTCTCCTATTGAATTATACGCCCATTGCTTCTTTTAATCGATTCAGCTTAACTTTGCTGAATCATTTATTCTCTATCTTCTATTTTTGCTTCGATATTTGTAAAAGATGGCGTAAATCAATAATAAATAAATATAAAGATCAAGGGCGCGCCGTTCATATGGCCAGATTGTGCGGCGCACACAAGCGCCGAAAGATTAGGTGCGCACAGAGGCGCCAAGAGGGTTAAAACTTGAAAATAGGAATTATTGATTTATTAAACTTTCTTAAAATCGAAAAAAATCGTAATTCTTTTTTTTTATGGTATAGGGGGCCTAGTTAAAATTTTGCACACAGGCGCCATACACTTTTGGCGCGCCATTGACAAAGATTTAAGTAAATTTGATAACAATTTTGAGTGAATATGAAAATCACAATAGAATTGTGAGGTTATAATCTGGTCATATTTAAGAATTTTATAATGAATAATACCTTTACGATCCCATCATACAGGCAAAGGTACCTTTTAGATGGTTAGGTTAGGTTTTGGTGTTGACAATGGTATCTACCCTTTAGAAAGCCACTGTTTTTGCGTCATTGTTTCAAGTACATAACCCACTTCTCATCCACAGTCACAATATGTCGAAGAAATGTTGAATCTTCCTCTAATTTTATTAATTCTTGACACTATTGAAGCCGTACAGATTTGCTTTCATCATTTAAATGATGCGGTGTCCACACAACCTGTTTATGAATCTTTCCAATTATTTTTAATCGTTCTTGTACTCTAGAAAAAGAGTGTTCAAGTGTATCTGTTATTTGTAAAATAGATTTGATCGAATTTGCCTCAACTTTAATCCGTGACACCTCATTTTCCATTTTCACAACGCTTCTCACTTCGAGGTTAATTTTTTTCGCAGTCATTGCATTAGTTTTCTGATGAAATTCGTATAGAATTCAATTTCCTAAAAATGTATTTATATATTTATTCCTTATATCGCAATTTAATCAATTAATATTTGATGGTAAACAATATGTAATCCATTTTCAATAAAATAAAACATGGCATCTTATATTACTTGGAAAAATTTCATAGTGCTTCCCGTATTCTTATAAATAATATTTTTTCATGATAGAACCGAGATGAAAATTCGATGATTAAATTATACATTGCATGGCTTCGCATGCAAATAATATATATTTGAAAAGTTTTGATTTCGACTCTTGTATCGCGAAAAACAACGTCACAAAATCAATAGATTGAGATGATTTTTGTTTACGATAAAATCGAATAAATCGCACAGTTTGACATGGTGGAAGAAAGCGTTTTGAAAGCTGTCATTATCCTCCAGGACTTTCATCCATCATCGAAACGGATGAAAATATATTGTCCAGTCATGCCAAAATTTTTCAAATTTCATATCAATAACTATTGCATAACCACTCTATATTAGAATAATTTGAATGGATTAATTTTCAATTTGATGGAAACATTGTTCTGGAACCCAAATGCATATATTATTCTTGCTAATTTTATTTCGATATCATTCATTGAATTAACTGTATCGCCATAGGCAGCTAAATAAACTTCAACCGAACGGCCGTCACAAAGACTGTCTAATGAATAGTCAATTAATAAATTTGAACTTTGCCATTGCCATGTCCGATAGCGATTATTTTTTTAAAGCTTCAGTTGTTATAATCACTTCGGACACTATACAATATCTAGTTCGGTGGGCTTCGAAAGGAAATTAATTCCTTTGGGGTCAGTTACAGGCTTATACAACTCATCCCGAACGATCCGTCGCATTCGTATAGTGTTGGATCGGCCTGTTATGGATATACGGATCGTTAGCCATAATCATTTTTAGTAAAATATACCGTTTGTAGAGAGAAAATGATGATAACCCCAGTGAAAATCGATTTAACCAATGGTGAAGATAGTGGTGTGCACAATGTGAACGGCAGTTGTGACGAGAGGAGGAAGAGTCGTCGCAACGTCGGCGGATCCAAGGATGGTGGAATGTTCGAGAAGCAAATCAATAGCCCCAAATATGAGACGCACAGGAATCACCCCAAAGACGCAGGAGGTATAGTTATATCACTATTTTTTAATGAAAAATAAAATTGAATTAAAGCTTTAAATAACACCTTCAGTTGCTAATGTCACACCGGGGTGACAACTATGCATTCAGCGGCTGATTTTCCCTTAGGCGCATGAAGCGCCTCAAAGTTCAGTTTTTAAAACGATTTTTTTTATTATTAGTTAAATATTTTTTTTAAAACAAAAATGATTAATAATTTACCAGTATTCCCTAAATTAAATTGACAAATGAATAACGCCAGATATGACATTTTTTACAAGTGGCTACCCTAACGGTCATATTTCAAATCATTTGCATTGAGTGTTTCGCAGACAATGTTCAATGGAATCTGGCGCGTAGCTACCTTAAAAAGGTTCTAGGCCCCCAGGGGGCCCCTGAATTTTTCTTGGAATAATAATCATTCGTGTAACCGCGGCCCGCCATAATTTTATGTTAGCCCGCAAGCTGTTGCAAATCTGACAAACCGAATCAAGATATTTAAAATTGAAAAAAGCACTCTTAAAAGTTGTCAGAATTGGGTTCCTCCTAAGGTTGACAGAATTAGATTTCTCCTGAGGTTGGCAGAATTAGACTCCATAAGGTTTACGACTGGAATTATCATAAGCTTGGCAGAACTGGATTCCTCCAGAGGTTGGTAAGATTGGATTCCTCCTACGATTGGCTAAACTGGATTTCTCCTAAAGTTGGCAGAACTGGTTCTCCCCTGAGGTTTACAAGACTGGATTCATCAAAAGGTTGGCAGAACGATTCCCCCTGAGGTTGGCAGAACTGGATTTATAGTGTAGTATTTTAGGGTGCAGGGTGTAATGAAAATATTTTGAAGGGGGGAGGGGGGCTTGAAATTGAATTTCGCCTGAGGCCTTTCAAGTGCTAAATCCGCCACTGTGCGCATTCACCGCCCAGCATAAGAATGTGTTCGTTCGATTCATTGAAAAAAATCAAGAACCCACAAGTTTCGTTAGTAAATTCGAGTTTAGCCTACATTTTTGCATTTGCAAATTATTCCCGTACAAGACATTATTTTGAAAATTTCTATAGCGATTAAAGGATTAAAAAGATAGATTTTTGGCTTCTTGAGTTTATACAAAACAATATAAATAAAGAATATGAAGAAAATAATTTTTCGACACAATAAAACTCACCAAATGAATCGAAAATCAATGTGTTTTAATTAAAGATATTTTTAATTGGATATATCATTGTGGATTGTAATAATATATCAAATAATTGTCCAATATACATAAAAGTATTTTTAACAAAAATTACATCTAATTATGTTACAAGTAGAATATAAAGTAAAGATATACAAAAAAATTGCGACTATTATGCAAACCTCTCAGTAATTTGGTTCTGTTATGCGGACGACATGCCTTGAAAGTATTTTTAATATGCGCACAATTGTGTTTATGACCTGTGCCCTAATGTAAATAAAAGAAAACTAATTTTATGCGTGAAACATAATTGTGTTTTGTTTTTTCAGAATTTATATTTGATCAAAATCCGTACTCGTGTCCAACGTATGAGGCGGCTTACCAAAAATCGTTGGAGGATCCAGAGGGATTCTGGTCCGAAATTGGAAAATTGATCACGTGGACCAGGCCTTGGGATAAAGTGCTTGATAATTCAAACCCTCCGTTTACGAAATGGTAAAAATTTTCACGTTTTCGTTCGCATATTTTGGTGAGCTGACAATGTTACGTGGACATTTGAATGTAAATTGTTCTAAAGTACACTTTTAGCATATTGACATCGATTATAGATCCATAATTCATAAGTTTTCAATAAACGCAATATTGTTCTGACATACGAGGAAATGAAAAAACTCAACGGAGCGTAAAGCCGTTATTTCCGGATAAATTTATTTCGTATTTCGCACTATAATCGCATATAGTCTAGTTTGCGCAGTCATTCATATACATTCCAAAAAATATTATAGTTATTTTTTTAGTCATTTTATCCTAATGTAAAACATTAGGTTAAAACCTAATGTGAAACATAAGCATAAAATTCAAAATGGCCGAAAAACAAATGAACAAACAACTAAATGTCAAATGTTTAAATCTAAACAAATGAATTGAAAATCGCCATTTTGGTTTTCCAACACAATTTACGTACGGAAATTAATAAATATAAAGTTTATTTTGATATATCAAGCATACGAAGATTTTTTTGTTATATTTAATAATATTTTATTTTCTAGGTACGTAGGAGGAGAATTAAATGCTTGCTATAATACAGTGGATAGGCATGTACTAGCCGGAAGAGGAGGTCGTATCGCCCTCATCCATGATAGTCCTCTGACGCGTGTAGTAAGGAAGGTCACTTATAATGAACTACTGGACCAGGTGCTCATTTCAATATAGAAATATAATTAAATATCCATTTCTGATCGCAAGTACGTTCTTCTATATTGTCGAGGACAATTCCTGATTGAATCGATTGGCCTCCCACGGGAATAGTAGCAATCTTTTACCGTTCCAATTCAATCACGTTGTTTGCTCTTTTAAAATCAAATCTATTAACTTAAAACCGAAAATCAATACATAGAGCAGAAATAGATTATTCCAGAATTAGTATAATTCCATTATCTTCTCCCGGTTTATTATATAGAAATCAAGTTTTATTAATGTTTATAGGTTTCACATCTTGCTGGAGCTTTAGCGGCAAATGGAGTATCGAAGGGTGATACAGTTTTAATTTATATGCCGTTGATACCCGAAGCAATTATGGCCATGTTAGCTACCGTTCGATTAGGGGCTGCTCATTCAGTAGTTTTTGGAGGTATAATAAAATAATAAAATCTACTGATATATATATAAACATTATCACAATAAATAATATTATAAAAATACTTAGGTTTTGCAGCGAGAGAATTATGTGCACGAATAGAACATGCTCAACCAAAAGTCATTATCGCTGCTAGCTGTGGAGTGGAACCAAATAAAATAATCAAGTATGTATTAAATTGTTTATATTAATTAATAATTTACTTATTGTTCATACAATTTTATTTAGATATAAAGATATTTTGAATGAAGCTATACTTGCATCGTCGCATAAACCAAATAAATGTATTATATACCAAAGACATGCCGTACAAGTGTGTACGTTGGATCCTATCATAGATCTGGATTGGAATGAAGCCATCGAATTAACGGAACCCCATCCGTGTGTATCTGTGGAAGCAAATGAGCCCCTATACATATTATACACATCGGGAACTACGGGTATGTCAATTTATTAATTAATACAAGTCACCATTATATATCATATATGAAATATTATAATTTCAGATAAACCGAAGGGTGTTCAGAGACCAGTCGGAGGTCATATAGCTACTCTTGCTTGGACAATGAGTGCTGTATATGGCATGAAAGATACGGACGTATGGTGGTCTGCTTCGGATCTCGGTTGGGTCGTCGGACACTCATACATCTGTTACGGACCACTGCTTTATGGAATAACGTCTATAATGTACGAAGGAAAGCCCGATAGAACCCCAGATCCTGGACAATACTTCCGGTATATAAATATTCTCATATAATACGTTGACTGAATATAAAATTAATTTATATTAAATATGCGATTAGAATAATTCATCAACATCAAGTGAATGCGATATTCACTATACCCACGGCGTTCCGTATTATTAAACGTGAAGATCCAGAAATGAGATACGGTCGAAAGTATTCGACAAAGTCGTTGAGAAATATTTTTGTCGCCGGTGAACATTGCGACGAGGAAACAAAGGTTCGTTCAATTGATATTTTGAACCAAGCGTATTTATTATGCATTCATATTTATTGCAGCAATGGGCAGAGAAGGTTTTTAATGTCCCTGTGTTGAATCACTGGTGGCAAACGGAAACGGGTCATGCGATTACCGCTACATGCCTCGGACTCGGCCAAGGTATATCGATCCAGCCGCCCAAATACTCTGCCGGAAAGCCGTTGCCTGGATATGATGTGCAGATATTGAGATTAGACGGTACGAAAGCAGATCCGAACGAATTAGGAAGAATTGCAATTAAATTACCACTGCCGCCTGGGACGGCTTCGACTCTTTTTCAAGCGGAAGATCGTTTTCAACAAGTTTATTTCTCTAGATATCCAGTAAGATTATTTATATATATTTTACATAGAGCATAGTAATTTAAATTGTTCTTTTTATTTTAAGGGATTTTATGATACTATGGATGCTGGTTTTAGTGATGAATACGGTCATATATTTGTAACAGCACGCGACGACGATGTAATTAACGTAGCTGGTCATCGTTTATCGACGAGCGCACTCGAAGATGTCGTTTTATCACATCCCGATATAGCGGATGCTTCTGTTTTTGGAGTACCTGAAGCTACTAAAGGAGAAGTGCCATTATGTCTCTTCGTCATGAGACCTAGTATGTCAAATTATCAATATATTCGCTAATATAACGACGATTAATTTTATTTGATATTTATTTAGATCACAAAAGAAACGAATCAGAAATTATACGCGAGCTGATATGCATGGTGAGAGAATTGATAGGTCCGATTGCATCGTTCAATAAGGCTGCGTCGGTTAAAGGACTCCCTCGCACTCGCTCCGGAAAAACACTGAGAAAATCAATGGCCGATTTAGCTAGATGTAAATTAGTGAAGTTACCAGGGACGATTGAAGATGCGTCTGTATACATTGATATCAAGCGAGTATTAATAGAGTTGGGATTCGCAAAAAATGCACCAGATCCTCAAATGTAATACGAGAATATTTTTTGTTATGTATGTACAGTGAAGCCCCGATCTATTTAATATTTATTGAAGCGTTTAATAATCCCACATCGATCGTTCTACGATCTGTGATGTTAAAATAATGGTCCTGTCATATATTTTATTCAGAGTGATAGTTTCAGTCAAACATTTATTGACAAAAACAATCGTTAGGGAGCAAGTTTTTAATCAGATTTCATGAGTTATTTTCACATAAAAATAATGAGTCTAGCACCCATCAAGTCTCAATTCTATTACTACAAAGATGAATGAGTATCGTGAGTTAATAATATCATAACAATAAGTCAAATAAAGGGCTCAATTTCAACAAATTAAAAAAAAATCTTTTTATTTGATTTAAAATTTATATTTTGATTCTTTTGTTTATTACATATTAAAATTTTTATAAAAGTCATATTTCTTATTATTTATTTACAAATGTCTCGTATTTATCTCGATTCCTGCATTCTTTTTATTTTTGGAGGGTCAATTAAATATGAGAAATCGAGCTTTCACTGTATCGAAATATATATGTTTAAAATTAAGGTTAATTGTGTAATGATGAAACTATTTTGGTTGCTAATAAAACTATACAATCAATAAAAATCCATGTGCTATTATAAATGTGATATAATAAACTTATTTATTCTGATTCTTACTTTTTTTTAAAATATTTAAAAGTTTTATAATTTATAACGTATATTTAGACATTGTATTCTAAATCTATAAGTACGTTAGGCTGCTAATGTAATATGAATGAGAAATAAAAGCATATATAAAATTTTCAGTTATAGAATCCGAATTATTCATAATATATTATGCAAAATCCTTTCAATATTTAAAATTATATTTTATTATTTGTATTTAGTACAAATTAAAATAATAAAATGTTGTTCATAGTGATGAGTATTAAGTTATAATTTTTGCGTGAATCACCTGATGGTATTTTAATTATTTTTTTATTTCGTTGGGCAATCGTTTATGTTTTATGTACTTGTTTCAAATCTTTATTTTCTTTTATTAATTACGAATCATGTAGTTAATCGTACTTTATAATTTTATATCTTCTTAAACATATTTAGGATCTAATGTCAAAATCTGCGTATCGTAAAGATAATAATTATGCGGTGAGACAAAATCAGTACTGTTGTATTCTCAAAATAATTATAGTTTATATTAAACGTAAAGTGAAATTCATTACTTTAATATTAATAATTCTTTATATATTTGTTACTTTTATTGACGTAAAAAAATATGTATAATTTATTATTATTTATATGATAAATTGTAGGTGTAGGTAGGGGTTTTTGAAAATAAATGTTATAAAAATTAAAGAAAAAAAATTGTTATAAACGTTTGTCGAATAACTGAAAATGTTATAATTATGTATGGATCTAAAAAAAATTGTAGCGGAAATATAATGAAATAGGATTTTATTAATTGACGCAATAGACAATAATACAAAATTTGTATTCTAAATACTTATATAAAATACATATTAAAATATTACATTACTTTCTTTTTCGTTTATTTTTATTGTCACTATTTTCACTGGATTTTTTTTCATTCTGCTTCGATTGCACGTCACAGGATTCCATATCGTCATCTTGCACCGGTAGACTGAATCCTTTGATATACGGTTTAACTAATTTAAAAACTAGCTTTTCATGCTGTACGTTAGTAGTATCAAGACTAAGTTGGACCGAAACTGGATCGAACGAATGGAATATAATCTCGCCACATCTTTGAGTTTGTTCCTAAACAATATCATCACAAGATTATTATTACAGTATAAATCATAACAAAATATACACCGCAAAACATATAGATTACCTCTTCATTATAGAAAAATTTAGGTATAGTCGGATCAAGACTCATTTTCTTGCCTGAAACGTATATAATACCTTCCAAACCGAATTTAGGTATCAAAATTTGAAGAGCATTCTTACGAACGAACAGAATATATCCTTCTTCTTGTTGTACTTTGCCACGGAAAAATAACTAAAATAAATAATATTTAAAATAAAATTGATTTATTTAAATATATTATTAATAATTATACTCACGTGCGTGTTAAGAGCGACTGATGCCCTTCCGGCATACTGTGCCATTCTATTTCTATAGTTTAAGTTTATGCATAGATTAGCCGTTTCCTTTTTGTCTAACAATTCTGGATATGTGCTATCGGCTCCTATGCACGCAGCTAACAATCGATGAACAATTATATCCGCATATCTAGAAATGATACAATAATATATTAATATGTTGATTAATCAATTAGTTTAACCCTTTGCACTCGGCACTCATCATATGATGCAAAACAAGAATCAAACCAATCGGAAAGTAATTTCGTTTTTTTTTTTATGAAAATTAAAGACGATTTTCTTATAGTGAATAAATATTTTATTGAATTATATATTGTCCATTCTGGTCCAATACCTTTTGCGATTTTTCTGGCAGGAGCATGATTCCACGCTCATAAAATTTTTGTTCTTTGCTGGCAAAAAAATGATCTAGGTGATTTTTGACCTCCTCATTTGAAGTAAAGGTTTTACCGTCTAAAAAAAATTGTAGAGACCGGAACAAATACTAATCAGAAGGTACCAGATCTGAAGAATATGGTGGGTGTGGCAGTATATGCCCATCCAGACTGCTAAAAGCTTTGGCCCGAGTTAACTTTCGTATTATGAGGTCTCGCATTATCTTGGTGGAACACTACACCTCTTCTTTTGATCAATTCTGACCTTTTCGGTTTAAGTGAATCATTTAATTTGTCCAGCTGATGAATGATCAAATCGCCTCGGCTTTCGAAGTAGTTTATTTTTGGGTCAATACTTTATTAATAAAAGAGTTATGACAATTTTTATAAAAAACGACGTTTCATCAAATTTTGGCGATTCGTATCGTAGGGAATACAGTAAACCCCCCTATAACGTCCTCTCATATAACCTTCCCCCCTATAACGTTTGCGGCGGTTTTTTTTCATGCTTGTCCAGAACCCTATAATTAGCGCAATGACATAGTTGGCGCGGATGCAGCAGCGTAATTGCATCCAGTGAGAACTAAATAAAAATATTTGGTGATTCAGCCGGAACGGGGCTATGCGACGCGGGCTATCAGGTATTCAGGATATTCACGCATACAGTAGAAAATATTTTCTGCTTTTTATATCCATGGAACAACGAATTATCAATCGGAAATCGATGCTCCGTTTTAACTATTTGATTATGTAATGCTCGTTATACCTGTATTAATGATATGATCTGAATTTCACAATGAGTCTCTACAATAATTATTTCCATATCGTCGATTTCTTTTGATGTTTAATTCTATACTTGGTGGATTTAAGGAATAAAACATATTCCCGGAATAGATTTTTATTACATTTATTGTCATATGCTAAGCATTTTATAAAATTTAACTAATAAAATATCGTTGATCTGCTCGCGGTATTAAGTTGCGGTGCGCAAGATTAAGTCAGCCAAAATACGAGGATATGCGGCTCATGTGGCGAGCTTAGTCATTGCGCGTTGGTAAACACGTAAAATGTGAAAAAAAAAAAAAAGGGAATGTGTTGATTTACTGATTTCCTTTAAATAAAAAATAAAATTGAAAAACCTTAACCCCCTATAACGTCCCCCCCTATTACGTGGTACCTATCCCACGTAAACAGAAAATAAATTGGTAAAGTATAGTGCTGCGTACGAGTGCATATTTATTTTTACCTCTGCCGAAGTGAAATAATAAACAAACCTTCTGATAGGGGATGTAAAATGTGTGTATATCGGACTCGCTAAGCCATAATGGAAGAAATCATTTTTAGCGAAAGAGCCACTGGCGAAATAGACGGCCTGCATCATACACCGTGTAGCTAGAATTCGTAGCATCGTATTGAAGAATGGATTATCTTCCATTACAGATTGATTCAGCGAATTTGCCAAAGCTCCGCCCGATGTCGTTTCAATTTCGAAACCCTGAAATGAATATGATTAGAATAATTCAAAAAAAGACTCTGTATTTGATATATGTATTACTCTATTTTGTCCAGCTTTAATGAGTGGTGCAAAATTGGATTGCGGAGGCTCTGGATGTCTTCGGAGCATTGCACACTCGGGGAATTCTTCCTCAATTTTTGTTGCAACTGATACGTTAGCCAACAACATGAATTCTTCGACCATGGAGTTGGTTTCGCGCATTTTTTTAGCTTCCACTTCGATCGGATCGTGAGTTTCAGAATCAACCTATAAATAAAAAAAATACAGTTTCCGAAAAAACATGTAAACGGCTAGCTATATATAAATACTAACTTGGAATCTTATTTCCATCGAGGCCAATACTAAAGCGCCTTTGTCAATTCTCTTCTTCTTTAAAATCTTTGCCAAGCTAAGAAGTCCCCTCAATGATTTAGCGATGACATCGTTTTGAGATGAATCGTCAATGATCAATTGAGCTTCTTCATAAGTCATTGCACGTCTCGATCTAATTATACTCTTATGAAATTTGGTACTTATGATATCTGCATTTTTATTTAATTCCCAGATGCAAGAAAAGGCAAATCTTTCTACACCTCCACGTAAAGAACATAGATTTGAGCTCAATAAGTCTATAGTAATAAAAAATATATGAATTAAACTTGTTTGAATAGAAAATATATTCCGTATATGTCATAATTAGTACCTGGAACCATGTCAATCCTTTTATCTATCAGATATACTGTAGTAGCTCTATGTGCAGCTTCTTTATCTAAAGCGTTTCCTGGTCGAATAAAATGTGATACATCAGCAATATGTACACCGACTTCATAATTTCCATTAGGTAGAGTTATACAATGCAACGCATCATCAATATCGGTACATCCCGGTGGATCTACTGAACATATATCAACATGTCGCAAGTCCACTCTTTCACCGAGGTCCTATAAATAATATTTTATAAGCAAACAATAAAATAAATCAATAAACAAATGTATATACCTCTTCGGAAATAGTCCAAGGCAGCTGAGGAAGAAAGCTTAATACGGCTTCGCTGAATTTACTGTGAGGAACATCATGTTCTAGCAAAAGTACTTCATTTTCGGTATCCTTATCGCCAATTTTTCCGAGAGCTCTGACGAAATGTCCCAAAGGATAACGAGAATTTCGCGGCCAAGAATCAATTGCAACTATGATTCGTTGCGATTTCAATGTTTCAGATTGACGCGTTTCTATGCGAACTTTCGGGATTTTTCTTTCGGCCGGAACAAACAGATGACGTACTCCGCCTACACAAAAATAAGCAACAACGATAAGATTCTAATGCATAATAATTTAATAATTAAATAATGAATACCTTTTAAGATGCTGGGTTGTAATATTCCGCAGTACTGTCTCCATTTTCGGCGAATAATTCCGACAATGATACCAGTTGGAGTCAAATCAGCTTCATCAACAGTAGAAGCATTGCTGGCACTTAAAACAATATCCTCATCTTCTAACACATCACCGGGATCTTCTTCGACGTCTTCCAAAACGATTTCACTAGGATTTCTCCATTTATCCTTCGGCAATAATTCAACAGCAACAATATCACCGTCGACTGCACGATTTAATCCTTCTCTTCCTTGGACAAGGATCTGATCAAGATTTAAAATTAAAAATACGCACTTAAGATAAGATAAATAAAAGACGGTAAACGGTACTTACAAATTTTTCGTAACCTTCGACATTTACGGAACCTTCAAGGAAATTTTCTCTCGATGCTAAAAATGAACCTTGCAATATTTTGCCATTTTAACTCCTTCATGAATTTGCGACGGAGTTAAATGAGCCGGATACAGCATTTCTTTAGAGCCGCCATCTATCACATAATTATGATGAGAAAGCTTATCTTCGAGGCCAACACAAGCCGTTAAACTTTTTACATATTCACGCACTAAAATGAAAATAAATTATTATCACGATAAATTTCATAATGAAGTTGAATATTAAATAAACTAACCTGTATTAGCTTTTATTCCGCATTCCGTTGCTTTATTGTAATTATCAACATCATCGGTCAAAAGAACAATTTTGGTTTTATCTTTGTCAGATGTTTTCTTTGAAAAACTAAGCGACAAGTGTTTATTATACCATTCGGTAGCTACACGAATAGCTCTATCATTTCTATCGTTAATCTTCTCGCCAGGTTGACGTTCGATATACGTATCCCTAATAAAATAAAACTCATTAATTTTATATCTAAACAAATGGTATAAATTACAATAAAAACAGTATACTTACTTATGATGTTCATTCACGAAGATGTAAAATTTTCTTTTCGGATTGGCTATGATATCGTTCAATCTTTTATATACATTTGTACTTCTGTGTTTGACTTCATTTAATACGGTGTATAAAATTATAACATTTTTAAAAGCGTCTTCTTCCAACACATCTATCTGATTCAATATAACGTTTGTGTCTAATATCAAATAGTGAGGATACGGATGTGATGAGCTACCGGTTTCGGGTTCACTTTCCAAGACAATGTCATCAGTTTTTTGATGGCATATATGACATATATGCGAGCCGCACCATAAATCATCACGCAAATAATGTTCACGGACAATCTAAAAATTATAGACATTTATAAAATATAATCTTATATTAAAAATCCGTAATTGTAGTGTGTATTTGAAATAATTTAAATGCACTTTTAACCATCTGTTTAATGTTAAGCACACTTTATAACCTACAATTTAAACAAACAGTTGTATGTGGTGAAGTATTGATTGAATTGATACCTTGAGGACGTTGCCTCGCTTGGTGAGCGCCAGGAATGTTTTGGACGTTAGCATGGCTGCGGCCGGGCTTCTTTGCCACTTGCCGATAAGCTCAGATGACAATCGCCACTACAGACACACAACATAACCCTAATCTTCAAAAACACGGCCAGGTGTTTTTTTAAATGGAATCATCACAGAACAATTTATGATACATATACAATAAATATGACACGATATATGTATTATTTAAACTCAATTAAATTGTTGGATATAAATATGTTGTTTTTTTATTTATTAAAAAAATATGTATATAAGGAAAGTTATTCGTGCATGGTCGAAATAAAGTTGTTATGGACCGAGAGACGCCAGCGGCGCTTTCAAACCTGTCGCCGGTTGCGAGCTCGCTGTCATGTGACGTTTGCTTACTTTCTCTTCGGCGCCGATAATCGAAAGTAACCATCTGCAAAATTTTACACTAGAGCAGATTTAACAATCGCTTTATATTGCAATTATTACATTTGTTGTTCGTTTCGAGCGTATTATCTGTCAGTCTATAAGTAGCTTTAATTAATTTTATTGGCAAATGTACTTAATAAGCCGTGAGTATTGTTTTCCTGTCGTCGCTGACTAACATAACCAACGTGTCATAAAATTATTTTAACAAAAAAATCTCATTGTAAATTCAATTTGTTTTTTTATTGAATAATAATATTAGGATATTTTTCATATTATATTTATATAAACATTTTTTTAGAAATCTAACTACTATGGTACGTACGAGACAAATGAATTATTCTCCAATTGTCGAAGATAGTGAAGTGATAATTAAAAAAGTGTCCAAACGTGAAACAATGGCTATAAATACAGTGACTAAGACATCCGTCACACGGCGGATACACACCGAAGAAAATAAAATTCTCTCGAATGGAATTGCGCAAAAGAATAATGGCAAAAATATATCATTAGATTCTGAAAAAACGAATCCGGTCGTATATATGGTATTTTTTTCGCTGCTTCTCGACCTGCTCGCATTTACAATGATACTTCCGCTCCTGCCGTCGTTGCTCGAATTTTATCAGAAGAACGATCAAACAGGATTTTACAGCTGGGTATTGAATAATATAAAATATTTTCAAGAACTCGTCGGTGCACCCGAGCGATTTAATTCTGTATTATTCGGCGGATTTTTGGGATCGATGTACAGCTTTTTGCAATTTGTCGCCAGTCCCATTATCGGAGGTTTATCCGACGTTTACGGAAGAAGGCCGTTAATGTTGCTCTGCTTGGTCAGTAATTTTCTATAATTAAATAAACTGATTTTGATTCGACGTGATTGATTATGTTTAATTTTCCAGGTCGGAATATCACTGTCATACTTTTTATGGGCATTCTCGAATAGTTTCGCGCTGTTTGTTTTGACACGATTCATCGGTGGACTCAGTAAAGGCAATGTCAGCCTCAGCATGGCTATTATATCTGATGTATCGAATCACAATAACCGCGGCAAAGGAATGGTAATTAATATTAATTTTTATTACAATATTTTTTGATTTTTATTATTTGATTTATAATTTCAGGCCCTTGTCGGTATCGCATTTTCTTTGGGATTTATTGTCGGACCGGTAATAGGTGCATTGTTTGCGCTTATGTCTGATAAGTCTACGCTAAATTGGTATATTTATCCAGCTGCGTTTGCTTTATTGCTCTCAGTCGCTGATTTATTATTTATTGCCGTGTTCTTTAAAGAAACGTTGCCAAAGGTAAACACGTAGTAAATTATATTGAATAAGATTTATTTGCTATACTGAGTCAGTTTAAATATGACTATTAATTTGATTTGCAGGAGAAACGTGCACCTAAATTAGCCCTATCTCTATCGAGAGCATTATCTTTTATATCCGTGACCGATCTCTTCATGTTTAAAGCCGTACAAAAAATTGCATCCAAAGATTTAGCACGGCTCACACGTTTAGGACATATTTATTTCGTATATTTATTTATTTACTCGGGTCTTGAATTTACGTTGACATTTTTAACGCATCATTCGTTTAATTACACATCGATGCAGCAAGGAAAGATGTTTTTTGTCATCGGTAAAATATTCTTCGATACTCAATGAATGTAAATTAAATTTTATTACGCCTTTTTTTAATGGTATTAATATATTTTAAGGTATAATTATGGCGATATTGCAAGGAGGCGTTGTGCGAAGACTCTCGAGCGATAAAAATTTGATTGCCGTCGAATTCGGATTGTGGATTATACCGTTGTCGTTTTTATTCATGGCGTTTGCATCTCAGAAGGATGTCGTATATTTTGGAAATATAACGACGCTACATTTTCTCTACGGAGGATTAGTTTTATTCGCAGTTTGTGCGTATTTTCTTTTAATAACACAATTATTTGTTTTATATAAACTAATATTGATTGAATTTTTAGCAACGGCGTTTGTTGTGTCGTGTTTGACGACGATCGTATCGCAAATCGGTAGTCCCGATCAACGAGGAACAATATTAGGCGTTTTTCGATCGTTGGGCGCATTGGCGAGAGCATCGGGACCTATCATCGCTTCCATCGGTAAAAAAAAATATTTGAATCATGTGATTGCCTCATGTATATTTCATTACAATATAATTTTTTAAATTCAATTCACAACTGGATGTGAAGTCAGCGTTTAACGGAATTGTTTCACAACTCCTTCATTAAATTATTGTTAAATTAAATTTTATTTTTTATATTTTTTATATGAATCGTTCATATCTCAGTTTTTTTTTATATAAAAATATATGGATTCAATCGTCAAAATGTTGACGTTATCTTCTTGTGATATCTCACACGTAAGTACCGACACATTTGACAGGAATATTCTATTTATTTAATCGCTTACCGCTTGAATCGGTTCCGCCCGATAACGTACATATTAATCTTGTTATAAATTTTAACATATTATTTATATTTATTTATGCTTGCAGCGTACTGGAGTGCTGGCGCATTTTCGACGTATGCCTTCGGAGCCCTCTGTCTCTTGTATCCAGTATTATTATTAAAATTTTCAAAACTGAAATAATTCCAACAAATCTCATTTTTTTTTTATAAATTATTAATATTTTTTAAACATAGTAAAGTATTATCTATTTTAAAATATGTGCCTTGAATGAAATTTTAACACATGATGTGTACTTAATTTTTATACAAGATGTTTAATTGTAAGTTACTTGGTATATACATTTATATTATAACGATAAACGTATCGTTACCGGTGATTGAAAATTAATTTAAGGAATAAATAAATAAATTGTAATTGCAAATTCCGATTTATATCTAGATCTGGAAAAGAGATTTTTTACCATTTATTGCAATTATTAATGTTGGATCACAGAGTA
This sequence comes from Philopotamus ludificatus, assembly GCA_022495035.1. Lineage (NCBI taxonomy): Eukaryota > Metazoa > Arthropoda > Insecta > Trichoptera > Philopotamidae > Philopotamus > Philopotamus ludificatus. The sequence goes on along the minus strand of JAGXCT010035829.1, from coordinate 1,875 downwards.
GAGTACAGTCAATCCTCCTATAGCACTTCCTGCTACAGAGCGGCGTGTGCGGCAGTCCCTCCTACAGTGCTCCCTTCTAGAGGGCCGTTTTTATATAACACGAACTATAAATAGAACAAGCTCATTTAAAATATGTAAATGGAAATGTTTGATGTATTTATTTTGTCCACTTTACAACATACAATTAAAAAACTCCAAATTTTGTATGGGTGCCTAGTCTTCTATTGCGTGCTCCCTATCTCGCTGCTATAGGAGGGTTGACTATACATATAATTTTACTTATATATCTGCCAGGATTTTAGAACCGCTATAGTTTTTAGCTCTATTTATGATATTTTAATGCTCGAAACTTTCCTCATGAATATTAACACTTTGCCGACCTCACGCTTTTATGATAATTCATTATTTTTCGGCGCAATTTACTTTATTTAATTTTTGTAATTTTATATTTAATATACGCCATTGCTTTTACAAATTTTTGTTGCATAAATAGAAGATCATGGTTTTTCTGATCAGTAAAGTTGGACGTATATGAGGCATCTGCGGTTGTTTGCGTTAAAAAATATAAAGACCCCAGCGTCCACTTATTGTAAAGTGTTAATATCTAGTTCTTGTTTTATAAAATAATATAACTGTTACATTTGCGGAATTTTTTTATTACCCATGATTTTTATTTTACTTGAATAACTCGTTTAATATAATAAATATTACATCTTTTAGAAATTATTCTGCATGTACACAAGTACGAAGCCACTAAAGGCCGTGTCGATGTGTGCTTGCTCTAAGAAGCTTGCGAGGACTTGGGTCCCAGTCGGGTTTTGCGATTTTGCCTTTATCTCCTCGATGTTGAAAAAACATTGTCTTTTAGTGTTTTTTTCATCTTAAGTTGAGCCATTATAACGGAGTAGTTTTTTACTTGTGGAGAATATTCTTTCTACATTTTCCATTTTCTCCACAAGTAAAAAATCACAGTAATAAATTAAAAAATACACAAATCCTTTTTGAGCCAATAATAGAGTAAATATCCAGTATGTGTACTGAAGTCATGATATCATTTATATTAGAAGGACCCAAATGTAATGTCGTATTTTTTTTAATGAAACTCAAACTCATATTTCTAATTATTTATTAAACTTAAATTATACTGTTTTAGATTCTCGCTAAGGCGTGCAATGTTGGCCTGCCGGCCCAAAGAGGGCCCTGCCCCTCCGTAAGGCTAGTGGGTCAACCTGCACCTGGATTACGTAGCCAACTAATGTTGTTCTTGGTGTGCTCTAAAATGGCGGAGGAAACTCCAACAACGACGAGCACGCGAAGAATGGCAAAGTAAAAGCCATACGAAATCATCATCATACAAAATAATTACTATTATTTTCTATGACCTTTTGCCATCTATTAGGTAAACGAAAATGCCTTTCTTTCTTAAAACTCTGCAGGTTTAGAATCAAAACAGTCTGAAAGGGGCGATTTTATTTCATCTTCTGATTTAAAAAAAAATTCTCGTAAATAATGCTCCAATATGCGAAAAAGGTGATAATCGCATGGAGCCAGGTCTGGGGAAAACGCTGAACAATCTCTTTTGCGTCCCACCATACTAAAGTAAAACTTTTTTTGAATGTAATCCAGCTCACGGGGTCGAACTTGCCTTTTGTACTCGCTTTAACCATTGCTTTCTTTTTCTTATATTTGAATAGAGTACCCATTTCTCGTCTCCGGTGATTAAATTGTGGAGAAATAGTTGCGACTCTTTTTTCTCCTTCAGTAACTCACAGATACCGCACCTCATGTGCTTGCTTCTCTCAGTCAACGCATGGGGGACCCAAACGCCTTCTTTTTTAATCTTCCCTATTTTTTTCAGGTATCTTTGAGTTGACG